>OMNZ01047499.1:1919-16151 GCA_900303255.1 Lesueurigobius sanzi | reverse complement strand
GGTAGCACACATACTTCCAAAAAGCTACAAAGATAGGTCAGAGAACTGTTCACGCACCAGATCCACGTTTTACACTGCAGTACTCTGTAGCCTCAGCTGACCCCCACAACACAAAAAAACTACTTTTCACAATGCACCTACATGCGCGACATGGCGCCATCTGTCCAGAAGATGGCGGTAGAGACCATCCCAAACCAGGTGAAAAGGTTGCCTCTCCATATTGGGTTATGTGGGAGCAATACACTGAGGCTATTCAAGGCCAAACTAGGATGTGTCTGCAAACTAAAATAACCCACAACGTACAGCAGAGAGGAGACAGAGGGGCAGACAGTTTGGAAAGATAAGGTTTCAGCTGTCTTGTCTTGCAGTGATAGTTTAATGGACATAATTAAAAGTTAGCAGATGTGTGTTGTCTCGTGCAAAAGTTCCAAGATGTAAAAGGTCCAGAATAAAACATTCAAACATGATTCAATTGCTAAGGAAAGACAGACTTTTTATTCCTTGGGGGAAAAAGTTGTTGCGTATATAGCAAACTCCTGTCTCCACTTGTACCAACATGCCTCTAGCCGATAATCGTAAATGTTATGTATTTTTTAGCAGCATGCATAGTAGATTCTCACTTTACCATTGAGTCATACCACTTCTGCTAAGTCGCCCGGACCGGTTAAAACCTGGACGGGAGACCTTCAGGGCATGTCAGGCAGCCTGGGTGAGTGGTGTGTGAGCGAACAGAGGTAGTGGTTGGAGGGTCCGATGGCACAGGTGTCGGTCCCGAGAACAGCTGCGCCTGACCACCCCCAGGTATGGAGCGATGGGAGGAAGGATTTGTCTCCTGTGAAGGCTTTGGGCGACTTGAGTCATGAGGAAAGTACTACAAGTAATTAGAGATGCACCAATTCTGTTTTTTTTTTTGCTTCTGATACAGACAATTAGGTTTATAGATGACATATTTGTTGTTTATGTGTTATATCAGTTAGTATTTCACAAACTAAAATACAAACCACAATCAGTGGCCAATATTGCACTACTTTAGGTGTGCAATATTACCCTAGCGCAAGTGTAAAAAAAAAGACCTGAATTCTACACATTAAAAGGTTACAAATCATATACAGAATTAGATTAAGTTAGTCATAGTATCGGTTGGAATTGATACCCGGGATCGGCTCCTGTATCCGATATACAGTATGTCCCTCTCTTCCCTTATTTATTCTATATTCATCTGCACTGCCAACTCTGATACAGTATTTGATTAAGTTTCATATATATCACATCCTGTTCAATTTCTGTTTCTGTTTTTGGATATTCTTTTTCTCTTGCTACCCAGAGTTCATTTTATTTTATTCATTGTACATAAGAGATGTGTATACAGTTTATTAACACATTGAGTGCCGCACTGTTTTTGGGATTTATCCCCTAGAGTGCCAGCAATCCAGACCATTTTTCATGATATTTGTAGCACCACAGCCTATTCTATGTTATGGCTATGGACACATACTATGGCCCGTTTGAAAGGTGAGACTCTAAGCTCTCGGTGGGTGAAAACCGTTTATTTCTACGTGCCTCGGTTCCTGAGAAAAGTTAAGATAAAAAGAGGCTGGCTTCCTCAAAATCACTATTTTTAACTAAGAAACAGAGATATCATCAAAATGTCCAGACAAATGTACAGAATCAGTGACATTTCACAAGTTTTGTTCATCATTTATTTCTGTTCTGTTCATCACAGAGCTCCCAAAATCACACATAAGGTGTGTTAGAGTGTCTAGTTTCATTAAAAAAAAAAAGTTTTTTTTTCGTTTTTGGCACTCAATGTGTTAAGAGATAGCAAGAGACATTATTCTATTATTATTATTACTACTACCAGCAGACTTATTTTCTTCTTTGATAGCACATTTCCTAACTTTTTACACCCCTGCAGTTTGATCTTATCTTAAGAGCTGTTGAAACAAGTAAATTTCTCCATTGTGAGAGCAATAAAGTCTTATCTTATCTTTGTAAACAAGCCTAGCAAGTCTAGCTTGTACCTTTTAGAATTGTTTTAGTTGTATAAGTATATTTCCATAGATACCTGCCCATACTTGGGGGCCTTTATTAGCCTTCATTAATTATATCATTAAAATGTCTACGTAAAGCGTCTTTGAGTGTCCAAAAAAGCGCTATATAAGTTTGATTTATTATTATTATTATTATTATTATTATTATTATTATTATTATTAAAAACAAATATTGAGAATATAAAGGTAGAGACTGTATTAAGAGTAAAACCTTTTGTCCAGTTCATGACGGTCAATAACTCCTTTTGTTTGTTGGTCGATTTGTTCATAGCGTAAAGTGTTTGTATTTCTGTTTACGTTTAATATAGTTGCCAAAGAAAAGTCCATCCATCCAGTCCAGCCAGTGCTAGTGCTTTGGCTGAAGTAGCTCAAGTGAAGAACACAGTCGGCTAATCACATGACCTGCAGTCATGAGGAGTGGACAGTGTGCGTGCATTGTGACACACTGTGACCAAGCACAGTCAGACTCATAGTGTTGATAATAGCACTGATGCACACGTGAGTAATGACTTTGGCTCGATATATGAATAAGTGGAATATGGAGGACCCTTATGTTATAGCTGTAACAATGTGGGTTACTTCTGTGGTCTGTGTTAGGTTATGTCATTATCAGGTTTTCTACACTTGCTTTGGGCTGGTGCTGTCTTCCTCTTAAAGTCATAAATGAAATCTGTGTATAGTTGAAATAGACAAAATCAGACAAACATTATTTTAAACATGAACCATATCTCTCTTCTAAGTGTGAGAAGTTTTGTTGCCTATACAAGATCTATAAGAACTACTGTATAACTTGGATCATTGTGAGAAGGAAACAAGTCGAACAGAGATGCATGTCTGAGGTCATTTGTTCCTAGTGGGAAAGTCCATAAAGAATCTGTGTTGCAGTGGGAAAGTCTTTAGTTTCCAGGACTGAAAATAAAAAAGTTTGGGGGCACAACCCAACACATGGTGCTGATTTGTTGAGCACGTCCCTCCCTCCCTCTCACTCAGGAACATGAGCAGCCTGTGCTGTATCACTGTGCACTATGTTTCTGTGCAGGTGTGTGCTCTGTGCTGCAGAACGTGGCCCAGTACAGCTGAGGGGGCTGGACAATCACTCAGACCTTCCCTCTTGTCCTTATGAAGCAGAGCAAGCTCCGCCCGCTCACTGAGGCAGGGCGCGAGCATGCCGTCCACCACTGCATGTGTTGGTGCCAGTGCACAGCTCACACGTGTGACCGCCGTGGAGGCTGTAAGCTGCTTTGTGAGGCTTAGGAGGCAGCCACTCTGTGGCTACTCAGAGGGCTGCGTTCGCTACATGCCTGCAGGGGCTGACGGCATAGCTGAGCACTGGAGCATGGTGCCCAGGGTTTCAGATAACAATGCTGGGTCAGGGGTAGCCACAGAGGCACACCACTGAACTGTGAGTGCTCCCAAACACTCTCAAACAAAGTGACAACATCAGTCACTCCAGGAGAACACAACTAACCACCTTCTTTTACTAATCCACAAGGCACTTTTCATATCTATCGTTGTATTGTGCCAGGATTTGATAAGGCTAAGTAGCCTGCAGACAGTAGATAAAGTGCACTGGCTCACTTGTGCTACTCATTTGGATAGTGATTGATTGTGGTGCACAAGAACTGGCCACACTGTGCTAAGTCCTGCAGGACTGTAGTCCTCTGCTGTTGATATCACACACAGTGCACCCTGCAGATCTGTCCACGTTAGAGCAGGAATATCAGGTTTCTAATGTGTGCACAGCCTGTACTCACAGCCTCACCTTTGTTCTCCGGCGTCAGCACATCTCCACTGCCCTGAGCCACGCTCTGCCACAGCAGCACCAGGCGATGCCAGCACACTATTATTTTTGGGTCTTAAAACAGATACTACTTTATTTAGCTCATTGGTACAAAAAACATGTTGGTAAAGTGGAGATATGTCATATGCCAGTTTCTCAGTTCACACAGTCCTGCATTTGTGTTTCATTCATGACTTTATTGTACAAAAATGTCCATTTGTCATTTCTGCACATTGTCTGTGCTGCAGCACCCCAGATGACCCTGCAGTGGCGCCAGTTGAGGCTGGGCACTGGGAGGAGGAAGGGGAGGAGAGCAGACGCTGGAGTCAACAATATGATATATATTAGTGTACATTTATGAGGCCCAGAGAGGAAAACACAGCTTTTGCCTCCTACTGCAGCGTAAGAGTGGAAGAACACTCTGTCCATAATGTGGCTGCTGGCTGACTGTAAGCAATGAATTGCTACTGTGTGTACACTGTGTTGATCTAATAAGCCTGCCCTGCAGTCATTTAACGCTCGCATGTTACCAGCTGCACCAGGAAGGGGCTGTGGTTTGACTGAGGGCCAGTGGAGCCGTGCCTTTTGAAATGTGATCCCGTTAAAGAGACGTCATAGCGCGGCTCCTGGAATGTCCTACGCAGAGGCAGAGCAAACTCCAACAGAAGGCGGCCCTAATCTCTTATCTCTGCAGTGACACTTTGTACCACACTACTGTGAAATACCTCATCTGTGCAGCAGGGCAGCCTCACGGTGTACTGTTAGGTATCAGACTGTAAAACAACTCCCAGACAATTTGCATACCAATGTGTAATAAGTTTTAACTAAATATTTAAAATGAACTCAAGCATGCATTTCACATAACAGCAAGTGTCACTCTTTTGTTCTGGCTTTTCTTTGAACTCATCAGACCACAATGGAGCATGTTTTGGTTATACCGGCCCTGTCCACACGGGGCAGTGTTCTTCTGTTTCAGCCCTGGCTCTTGTTCATGGAAGCCCTGACTACTTTAGGAAAATGATGCAAGCAAGCTCAATAGAAGCTCACAGCATCAGAACGTCTCTTTGATCACACTTTACAAAGATGCCTTTTCTGTTTCAAGAGCACTCTTTTTTTATTTCAGAGTAATAAAAAAAACATTATTTATTTATTTGATTATTTATTTATTTTGACCGCAAAGTGAACAGGCATAACACCGAGCCGGCCTCCGTGTTGACAGGACTGCGGCGTTTTGATTCCTGCATTCCTGAGCCTGACCTCCGGCTGTTCAGTGGCACATGTCATACGGCAGCAGCAGCACATGCTCCTGTTACACGAGGCGATCACTGGGTCTGTACATGTGTGAGAGAGTGTGGTCCTCGGCTGCTGGTGCTCACATGACCCGCACAGACACCAGGAGTCTCTCTGTGACAGGCTGCACACTCACTGTAGTGAACTTCCTGACTCTGACTCTGACTTGGGCTGTAGCAGTGGCTTTGAGTAAACACAGTGACCTAAAATAGACACCACTAAAGAACTTACTCATTACCTTTATGCATCTGGTCCGTCACATTATTCTGGCTTACAATAAATCAAGTTATTTAAGTTTTATCGTACTTTTGCTATATTACTAACATTGACATAAATATGACTAAAAATGTGTTGCAAGTTTTCTTTCATTTTACAATTTTACTAATGATTTGAATTCTCTTATTAACTGGCCATTGCTCCATTCAAAAATATTTATAAAATGGAAAACATTGCTGCAAAATACATATCCCTTGTTATCCCTAGCTACCATGCGATTTCTTTCCTGTTACAAAGTTATCACTCTGTTATAAAGTCAAGTGCAAACTGTTCAGTATAGATATTTCTTTTTGTGTATCTTTCTCAAAAACGGCAAATCGTTTAAGCACTGGTTCCCTAAAGTGGGGTCCGGGGTCCTCTTATCTAATTTACTCTATTGTCAAAGTTGTCCTTGTATCGTATATGTAAAATTAAGCAAAATTCATTGGAAAACCATGACATTTTCTTTTAAATCGCATGCATTCTTATCATCAGGGGGCCCCAAGAGATCTGTGGATGTATAAGACCATTAAGTACTCTTAAGTTTGGGAATGGCTGGTTTATAGAGCTTAATACCCCCCTATCCTCCATCCTAACATAGAACTCATAGAAATCACACCCAGGGCCCAGTTGGACACAGAGCTGATTTTGTTATTTAGTTTTTGAATCAGCGTAAAATTCCAAGTACAAGACTGGAACCTGTGGAGATGGTGCTTGCAAGAGTGGAAGAAAAACTTTGAAGTTACACATTTTTTGGGTAAATCTATGAAGAAATGTACAATCTGTGCAATAATTAAAATTTATCGGTTAGGAGGTTAAAGTGACCCAAAAATTGTAATTTACTTTTGCCTGTAGTGTCTCCCATAAGTGTTGGTGTTGCAAGACAATTTTTGGCTGTGGCAAGTTCATTCTTGAGGAAATCTGAAACCACAAGATTTGGTGTTTTGGTGGAGTGTGTCTGAATGGGAATCTGCCATATCCTGCTCCATTCAAATTAATTTATTTGGAGTAGAGGATGCCAAACAATTCAATTCAGTTCAATTTGTTTTGTGTAGCCCAGAATCACAACTACGTCGCCTCGCAGGGCTTCACAGAAAATAGAAAGACAATTTTAGACAATTTTTACAATATTAATAGTGCTGGGGCATCCCCTGTCCTTAGAACCTCCTTCACGGCAAGGAAAAACTCCAAAAACCCATTGGGACAAAATGAAGAAACCTCGGGGAGATCCACATGAAGGGGGAGATCCTCTCCTAGGACGGACAGGCTGGATGGGAGTGGGGGATTGGGGAGAGGAGGGGATCACGGTGACGCCTCCCATGGTCCTTCCCATGACGGCCGCTCCTTAGTGATGCTGTGTTGTTCCAAACGTAAACAAACAAACAAGATGTCATATTTTTCGTAGAGTAGATCACACTTTTCGCCTTTTATACTACTAAATAAATGTGCTTCTTCATCAGTTCACTCACTCGTTTAGGAGGAGTTGGTGAGGAAAAGTCTTTGTTTGAGCCTCATGCTTCATGCTGAAACGCATAATCATTAGCAAACATGATTCGAAGCATTACGATCCAGTTTGATATCGGCCACCCCTACTTCGGAGCGGCACCCCCCGAAAGCAAGGGGACAGCTGAGCGGGCTATGTATAGATCCCTCCAGCCGCTCCATATTGAGCTTGTTGTGTGAAAGTTAGTGTGTGAGGAGACGGGCTGGCAAAGCGCTGACAGTCTGCTGGTTGTTTATGGAGCAGCGGCCGAGAGGGGAGAGGGGGGGGGGTGAGAGGGGGTATCCTGCTGAGCTCACCCTCACACAGCCCCCTGCCCGCCCGCCCCCCCTCCTCCTCCTGCAGCACTCCGGCCACTGTGGATATTAATACTCCGCCGTGCCACCGAGTGCGGAGTGAAAATATCTGACAGGCGCTATTTATAGATGGGCGGAGGACAGGCGGAATCCACGGCAACGCCACGGCTACTATTCTGGAGTAGTGTACCGTAGAAATAGACATCACCCCAGCTGTGGCCCAGAGCACTGTTTCACCAGGAAGGAGGAGTTGTTTAGAGGACTCCAGTGGCTGTAGGCTGCGTTCAGGCGAGATCATAACAGTGTAGAAAGTCCACAGTTTAACATTGCGGTGTACGACATAGTCAGACTTTCCTTTGAATTGTCATGCTGATGTTTTGTCCTGTATCATGGTTAATGTTTTAGTAATTACTGGGCATCTCCATATTAAATACAGTGTACAATTTAGAGTAGCGCTGCAAACCGACATCTTACAACATTCTTTCTCCAATTGTCTTGTTGAACATAAACAAAGCTAAATTCATGATTTTCCTCTCTCAATGGCACATTACTGCGCAGCTTGCCTTGTCAGCACCTATACGTACTTGGGTACATTAATACTCACATCAAAACATTTATTTCCAAAGTTAAAGCTAGAAAGACAGTCCTTCCAATTTTGGACGATGGTGATGTCATCTAGGTCGCCCCAAACACACTCCTTCATAAACGGGATGTAATCTATCACAGCGTTTTGTTATTGGTGCCTCTTTCAACACTTATTGTGATCGGTATTCTCTCATCTACTGGCCATCACTTCATTCAAAATAGTTATGAAATGGAAAACATTGTTGCAAAATGAATATCCTTTGTTATCCCTAGCTACCGTGCTATTTCTTTTGTCAAGTGCAAACAGTTCAATATACAGTAGATCAGTGGTTCTCAACTGGAGGGTCGGGATCCAAAAGTGGGTCATGGAACCATTTTCAGTGGTCGCAAGCCTTCCTATGGAACTTTTCTTTCAATATTTTCCTACTGAATAGGCATAAGAACACTACTGGAGTATGTTAAAATTACTGTTATAGAGCCGTTATGATGAATGTATATATAATCCTTTGTCAATAACAATTTGACATTGGATTGTGAAAGTTACTTTTTAGACAGGCATTTCAGAGCCAGTAGTCGGTCTTTATGTCATTTTGTGTTTTTTCTGTTTTTGTCTTTATCTGTACTCTGAAGTTGACGTTTCGATCTTAGTTCAAAGATCGTCATCAGCTTAATAAAGACTTGAACACGTCCGTGGGTCTCGAGTACACCGGAAGGAGGTGTACCTCTAAGTCCCTCCTCTCTTGGAGCTAAAGGTAGGAAAACATCTTAGCCTATTCATACTTAAGAGACCCACAAACTTGTTCAAGTTTTTATTTGCTGATGACGATCTTTGGAAGAGTGGCCACGCCCCTGTATGCCCCTGTATGTCGCTGTAACAGGATCGATTGACGTTTTTTTTAATCGACATCGGGCTATTCAAAGGGAAATCAATTAATTGAACCCTGCCCTATTCGTGACCCCACTCTGTGAAAATACAGTATTTTACAAACAAATGACATTTGGGTTGTGACTTGTCATCCTAGGGTAATGGTGGGTCCTGATGACGTAGCAGTTGAGAACCACTGATATAGGTTTCTCTTTTTTGGATATTTCTCTCAAAAACAGTGGAGCTAAATACCCCCTGCCCTCCATCTGACATGGAACCCATTGAAATCACAATCATAGGAATGACCAGGAGCACTGTTTGGTAAAGCACCAAGGAGAAGAGTTGTTTAGTCCAGCTGTAATTACGGGCATGGGCTTG
Organism: Lesueurigobius sanzi; assembly: GCA_900303255.1. Taxonomy (NCBI): domain Eukaryota; kingdom Metazoa; phylum Chordata; class Actinopteri; order Gobiiformes; family Gobiidae; genus Lesueurigobius; species Lesueurigobius sanzi. The sequence goes on along the minus strand of OMNZ01047499.1, from coordinate 7,150 downwards.
TAATGTAATATTGATGCAGGTGTGCCCTTCCCGGAGCCTCTGGGCTGTTTCACAGACGCACATGCACGTGCTACACTAGCGGTCCTCTGTAAAAGCACAAGTAAAAACAATGAGCAAACGCCTGAGGAATGTGCGTGTTCGACTTTGTGGCGGGCGCTTTTTAATCAAGTCCACATTTAGATCTTTGGACATGAATAATAGATGAGAGGCACATGTAGCAGCAGCAGCAGCAGCCCTGGCTGTGCCGTAGTCAAGAGTGTCACGGGCGGGTCGGCGGCGGATCGACCTTGGTCTGGTTTATGTCATCCGCACAAAGCAGACACTCTCACACAGCGGCTCGGGATTAACAGTACAGTGTGTGTGCGGCTGCTGACCTCCCCGACCCCAACGATTAGGCCAGAGTTACAGTATCAGACAAACAGACAAAATAACCAGGTTTAAAGTTTGAGGCAATGAATGTTCAGACACTTAAAGATAACAATTTGAGTTCAAGTTCTTCTTGTGGCCATAGTTTTGTATATTATTGAATGTTCTGTTTGTGAGATTCATGAGGGTCAGCATGCACATCTTCAAAACATTATATAAGAATTATTTTTGTTTTCACTATCCCCTTTATTTTAATTTTGTGAAAAAGATGCTAAGCTTAATTTTTGGCCACGGCGTAACCCAAATTGAACTTAATGCTTTCTAAGAGGTTTACTCAGAATTATTTGTGTCCAAACTGGAGATTAGGTTTTTACAACACACTTTACCAGAAAATGCACTGCAAAACATGAATTATATTCTGACTTGTCCAGTAAAAATAAAACGCTAATAGAATAAGACTTTTTGCATTTAAAAAAGGAAAAACAACTTATTTGCTGTAAAATTAAATGTATTATCTAATTTTAAGTGCAATATATATAATTTTCTTAATTTAAGTGCCAAAATACCAGATCCATTGCCAGATAATCAAAGACCATTGAAGGTCTATTTTGGATCACATTTTGCGGTGTAGGTCGAACAATGAAGCAGATTTGACTGTATATTTTTGACTTCATTTTCAGATTCATTTCAGATTTACTCACTTTAGACGGTCTATTCTAAAACTACATCATGACTCAAACTTTAAACCTTGTCATGAGGAAAAAGGGAGTTTGGATTCTTCCTGACGTCACATTCATCGTGAAAATTCCTCGTTTGTGAATCCCTTCTCTGAGAATGGCTATAAAGATGAGATAAATAATGCTTTATTACTAGTTACAACAGCTCTTAAGAACATACAGAGAGGTGTAGTTAGCTGGGAAACAAGAAGGCAATAATAATAATAATGGAATAAACTTCTCAGGTCTCAGGAAATAATTTGAAACATGAATCAAAATAGAGCAAAATATGAAATCTAAAGGAGAAGGATTCTGATTTGAAACCAGTGTAAGCGTTTTAGCAATAAATCCAGCCCGCAGTGATCCACGTGGCTATAATGTGGTGCTTTGTCATAATATTGTTTCCACGGCAGCGTGATAGACTCGGCACATAACCGACAGGAGACATGAGCGATGGCTGCGTCACTCTGTCAGAAGCAGCGTGACTTGTTGGTTATGACGCTTATGTAAACAAACACACACTTAACAACGTCAACAGAGCAAGGCCAGTCGAATCATCTCGTTTTTACACTTATCCTCATGATAAGAGGGTCAGGAAGTCGCAATGTCTTTTACGCAAATGATTCTACTGAGGATAAGATTCTTCTGACGAAAATATGTCTTGAGCATATTTTTGTCTGAAGGTTCTCAATAAATGCCTTTGAGCAAAATGAGTATAAATGTTAACGTGTCCAATTTATTATGGTGAACTTTACTTGTTAGCAGATAGATTGGCAGATCATTTTATTTATCTGCTGAAATCAAGGTCAAACATATGTATTTCAAGAAGATCTGACCTTTTTGCTGTGTTCCTATTTATACAGTTTATTGATAGATGCTAAGATACATTTATTTCATTCTATTCTAGTATTATTATTATTATTACTACCTGTTTGCAAACTTATTTTCTTCTTTGATTGCCCCTTCCTGTGTGATCTTGTCTTAAGAGCTGTTGTAACAAGTACATTTCTCCATTGTGAGATCAATATTATCTTATGTCTTACCTGCTGATGTCATCACCAGGTGCTTTTTCTCATCGTTTTAAAATCCACACAGCTTCACCGAACTCATTTTTGTCATTAGTGTGTTAAATTACTATTTTAATAGAATTTTCCATCTTATTCTATTTTTATGCATGCCTTATAGTTCTATAATTTAATTGTATACCCCCCCCCCCTCCATAGTCTATTATTTATCATTATTACAAGTTTATGTTTCATGTTGCACGAGTCAAACCGAAGAAAATTCCTAGTCTGTGAAACCTTCATTGACAATGGCAATAAATTCTATTCTGATTCTGATTCTTCAGCGCTACTGCAAATAATTTCTTGCAAGTAGCTGATTTTAGCTTTATTCTGCTCCAGACAGTTAAGTTTGTGCAATACCAAGGCTAAGCTGGTGTTATTTTAGGACGAGACACTGCAGGTGAACAGGGGACATGAATGTTGAATGAAATTGAATATCAGTATGAAACTGAGATGAAAAATGTATTGTAAGGCGGGTGGCTGAGGGGATAGCGCCTCACAGCAACAAGGTCCTGGGTTTCTTTCTTCTTTTATTTTTGAAAAGGGACAATACATATTAATGAACATTATACATGTAAATATGTGAGATTATAGCCCACGCGGCTAATTTCCATCTCCAGTCCCTTTGCAGATTGATGTAATATCTGCAGCCAGGAATCTGGTTTGATTCCTGGACAATGCGGGCCTTTCTGTGTAGAGTTTGTTTCTCCCCGTGTCTGGATGGGTTTCCTCCGGGTGCTCCGGTTTCCCCATCAACCCAAAACATGCACATTAGGTTAAATCCTCTTGTGGGTGATTCTGACCATGAGCCTGGCTCCACATCTGGAGATGAGTCCCCGGGCGCTGCTCCTGACGGGTCACCCCAGCGGCATCGAAGGATGGGTCAAATGCAGAGGACAAATTTCCCTACGGGGACAATAAAGTTCACCTTAACCTTAAGTTTTCCGCCATGTCATGTTTTCATGTAAAAATAAGGCTTTTTATGTGTAAAATTATCCAAAATTGATTTTATTTTCAGTGACAAAATGTAAATAATGATAGAGCCAAGTTTATATTTATGCTTTTATTTTGTTGACATATTAGTTGCAAAGATAGTTTGTTTAGTTGTTGACTAAATTAGTTATTTGTGAATAAATCTGTAAAAATTCAAATTTTGCCTTGTTTTTTGGGTTTGGCTGAAAAAGTATGGAGTTTATACGAGCTCCTAAAGTGGAGATGTGATAAAAATACATTTTCATAAAATGGGCATTTAAATTACAATTTCCATATAGTTCTGTTGAGAAATGTTGAATCAGTGCAATAATTACACTACTTATCGTAACGATTGGGTCATTTATTCCCAAAACCTTATCCCAATTTTTGAAAATTGAGTAAAGTTAGTTTTGCCTGTAGTGTCTCCCCTTTAAAGCCAGGATAAAGAATCCTCCAGGACCAGGAAGAGCTGTGTTTTGCTGAGTTCAACCATTCGCACAAACACACTGTAACTGTATCTGATATTGCCTCTCTTTCCGTCCCGCTTGTCCTTTAGCGGAGTTGTCTGGTGGCTGGCGGTGACACATCTCACCCCCCATCACTACCTCCTCCTGCAGACTCTTTTATGCAGCAGCCGCGTGTGAGTTTGTGTGAGTCAGAAAGAAAGCGCAGGCAGACACTCGCAGTTCTGAGCAGACGGACTGGTAGACTTGGTCATCTGCTCGTCTCAAACCAGAGCTCTATAAATAAAGCCTCTTCACCAACATTATTTTAATTATTTGTTTTGCGAACAACAAAGGAAAGCACACTGAGGAGCGATGACACACAGAGTAATGCATTGGGCGAACACAAAATACACATGTAGGCAGAGGTGGGCGATCTATCGTCTACAAGATAATAACGAAATGGTGGAGATCAAGAAAAGGACCCAGGCCGAATGCTGGTGAACTTTAATATAGATGCCAACTTGTTTCAACTCCTTGATGCATGATCACCATTTAAGTAGAAAAACATGTGATCATGTGACAGTTACAAATACATATAAAAATATATATATATTTGTATACAATACATGTACTCAACAGGAAAGAGCGCATCCAAGAGAATACATACATTGATAATAGGGTGCTTACACATGACGTCACCTATCCAAAGTCGGCCATGACAAGATGCTCGCCTACCAAAACAAACAAGCTGCCGCGTAGTTTCAAAAGCAAAACTCTGAACTAGGGCTATTTTGGAAATAGATTAATCGGACAATTATTTTTACGATGAATCCATCAATCGTTGCAAAAGGAGCACGGAAATTATATTTTTATCGACAAAGTGACGCCAGTTGAGGACATTTGATAGAGTCAGCTTGATGGTCGTGTGTAAAATGCTCTTTGTACAAGATTCACACATTCTATTCCTTATTTGAAAGCTCAGAACCTCTAGAATTCATCCTGGGATGGTAAGAGAGAGTTCCTTTTGGGTTTTGCCATAGAATCTGTCAATCAGAGCTCCTTCTGTTCTGATAATGGTCTTTGCATTTAGGGCTGGGCCATATCGTATCGTATATGGATATACCGGTATAGGTTTTGGATATCGTCGTTGCGTATGCAATATGATTAGCATGTGTACTCTGAAGTCAGGAGCAGCTGCTTCAAACGTAAACTGAATTGTAGGATGTATGTTTCCAGGACTCCCTTGATAAAGAGGTTCTTAATCTCAATGGGACTTTCCTGGTTAAATACATTTTAAAAATAAATAGGCGTAAAGCTGGGATTTTGAAATATTTTTTTATCCGTTGTCAATAATATCATCAAATATATCGTTATCGTGATATTTCTTTTTTATATCGTGATATCAATTTTAGGTCATATCGCCCTGCTCTATTTACATTTATCTAATATCTGGGTCAATATTACAAAATCTTGTCTTCCATATTCCATACACCTTTAGAGACTAAAGAGTTTGTCATAAAAAAATTGAATTTTTAATCATTTTTTAAAATAATTTTTAAAATAATATAATTTAATGTAATTCTTGCTCTGTTTTAGTCGGTGTGTATCCCTGAAACCATTACTCGATTACTACAACAACTATTTCAATAATGGGTTAGTTGTTTCAG
>OMNZ01047496.1:0-11932 GCA_900303255.1 Lesueurigobius sanzi | reverse complement strand
AGATGATCTGTAAAGAAGAATGGTCCAAAATACCTTCCACCAGAATCCAGACCCTAATTGGAAGCTATAGGAAGCGTTTAGAAGCTGTTATTTCTGAAAAAGGAGGATGCACAAAATATTGAGTAATTTATTTTTTGTGGTGCCTAAATTTATGCACATGCCTAATTTTGTTTAAATAATTCTTGCACACTTTCTGTAAATCATATAAACTTTATTTCACTTCTCAAATATCACTGTGTTTGTCTCCGATATGATATATTTAACTGGAATTTTTTATCCAAACAACCAATGATTTATAAAGGAAAATCATGAAAATTTACAGGGGTGCCCAAACTTTTTCATACCACTGTATGATGCTCCATTCTGCTTCAGCTCTGCAGATTCGTAACACCTGATATCCCGCCCTAAACCACAATACTGCCACGTGATTGGCCAAAACCACTGCTGGTCTGGTGAGAACGGTGAGGGTTGTAGATGGTTGCAGTTGTATTCTCATGTGTTCACAAACACGTGAGAACTCTGTAAGAATTCAGCTAGCAGACAAGGTTATAATAATAACCTCATTTAGAGTAAAGTTTTGTAATGTGTGCTTATGCTCGTATACAGTACCTTTGCAGATTTTGCCGCTGGCATCTCCCAGAAAGGAAATTATTTGTATTACAGCGTCTTATTGGTCACATTGGATCAAACAGTATTTATGAATGGATTCATGTGGGAAACACAGCGGAGCATGATCATGTTGTCGTGACTTTCTAGTAACGTCACACTCACGACTCGACGAAACATCATCACAAAACACTGTAAATCCTGAGTTTGGTTTATGTTTTAGTTTAACATTGACACAAAGATTTTAAGGAAAACAATAGTCTTAAAATCTTTCATTAGGATGTCTGTGCAATTATATTTGACATTTTATGAATTCAAATACCTTTGTGAGGATTACACAAGGTACAAAAATAGTAATTTTAGGGCTGATGAGGATTTGGTCTGGAGCGCCCCCTACAGCCAACAGTGGCAATCACATGGTACAAATAAACGATTAGCTTTGATTTAAACATGTGGCTAGTAGCGCAATGGACTGTCTGTGTAATTGTTCCAGGAAGTAGCAAACGAAGCGCTGCAGAAGTCAACATGAACGGACCAACGCAAACAGGACCAATTCAAAACTGAGTGAATGAAGTGAAATACTGCTCCAACTAATTGACCCGATTACAGCCAGATTAAACCATCAGGTGTGTGCCATTTTACCAATGTGCACTGCTAGACTCACTTCTCGAGACCTTTTCGCGTCGCTCCACCATTTCCTGGATGACTCGTGTCCATTGGTAACATATGACTGCACATGCCAGAAACCACAAAAATATTCTCCTACGAACCCGAACCTCCTCCTCCGAAATGTGTGCCTCCAAATCTCTGGAATACCGACGCCTTAGCCCCGCTTCCTCCTCCCCACTCGGCAGATTAGCCATGGGATAAAAGAATCGCTCTCGGGCAGAGGTCAGATATTCATGTCAACTCCAAAAAAAACCTTCGAAGAGTAAGAAGTGCGGAGAGGATGACGGGCACGGTCGGTCCGAAAGGTCAACGGTAGGCTGTAGCTCTAACGGCACTTATACAGGCCTGGTTTAAATCAGTATAGATCTGACAGGGCAGAGGAGACAGGGCTTTAGGGGAGGGGGGGCAAAAGGCCAGAGGAGACGGGGCTTTAGGCAGGGGGGCAAAAGGGCAGAGGAGAGGAGTACACGGGAAATGAGAGGAGTCAGGGTATTACCTTTAGCCTATAGCCACAGAGCAATGGAAAATGTATTAGGAGAGTTTACTACTGTATTCATCAGCACGACATGAGGAAGAATATCGTCTTCCCCATAACTGCTGCTATTTATGAAGAGGCATGTCCTAAAACAGTGATTCTCAACTGGTGTGGGATGATTTTCTTTGGGTTAGGGCTGGGCAGTATTTTAACCTTACTTGGTTTACGATGCCTGAATAGTACTGTACTGCAGTCATTCACAAACTTGAGAGTGACGCAGCCCCCTCCAACATTAAAGAATCCTCCTGGGTCCTTCCAATTATAAGAAATTATTTTTATTTAAAATTTTATTTAAAAGTAAATGTAATATAGTTTTTCTAAGTACAAGGAAAGAGTGACAATTGGGTAAATTAGATTATCCATCCACCCATCGTCTTCCGCTTATCCCTTTCCGGGCCGTGGGGGCAGCAGTCCAAGCTGCCCGGATCACACTGTACGAGTCCCTGGAGCATGACTCCTCCTACAGGTGGTGGGTCCACAGGAGGACGCTCCTTCACCTCTGGGCGACGAAACCGGCCTTGATGGTCTCATCATAAGGGGCTTCTGATTCATCAGGACCTGTTTGCCATGAGAGACCCTACCAGGAGCATAATGCCCCAGACAACAGAGCTCCTAGGTTCATTCGGGTGCTCAAACCCCTCCACCACGATAAGGTAGCGGTTCCAGGAGGGAAAATTACATTATATTATATAAAAATTAATACAGCATCTGTTTTAAACATACATATGAATGAATATTGATGGATGACACAAACACAGTTACGCTGTGTTCATTAATGCAATGTATTCAATACAAGAGAATTTGTGGTATATCAGGTTCATGCACAGGGCCACAGATTCTATTTTTATGCAGTTGATTTGTGGACAACCTTTGGAGCCCCCCTGCAGTACCTCTGGGAACCACTGCTGTATAAAACTGAAAGATAAGGTTCATTTATTCGAATAAAGATATTATTAAAATCTTTTTGCATCAATTTTCAACCATAATGACTTTGACCTTTAGTGCTGTGTCAAGACCCAAAATGCATCAAAAATTTGTATCTAAAGAAACACATGTTTCTGCACTCATTTTATTTTACTACTATACTGTATCATATAATGGTGCCCAGCCCTAGTCCCTGATCAAAATTATAGTTTGTCTTGAATCAACAGAGCTAATAAATTGCTTATTTTTGCATGACATAAAACAGGGCCAAGAGCCTGTTGTTGTTATTGTTGAAAATAATATTTTTGGTAGCAATTACTTGTCTTTATATTCATGCATTTGTCTATTTGGTTGGGGCAGTGCATGTTAATTAACACACATGGGACTCCTACACTCAGACACACCACTCCGCTTTGTAGCCATAGACTCATTTGCATCCGTTGTTCCCAGACTCGCAAAGCTTTTAGTGATATCTTGAAATTAAACAAAAGGCCCCATCTCCACATTATCAAAGCTCTGACTCACAGTGGGTTATGCAGGTTGTGTTCCACTCAGTTACCTGCACATATGTGTGACCCGGCTTTAACCCTATTAGATCATGGCTGATGCACATAGACAGTAAGTAGATCCCCTTAAGGCCGCCCGCCGAGCTTTACAGCCTCTTCAAAGCTCCTACATCTCTCGTCTGTAAATATCTCCTTTTTACGTAAAGACATTATTATTTGTCCCATTTTTCTTATTTCCTTTTGGACAATATGGAAGGTTTTACTATTTAATGAGAGGTGTCCAGACAGAGGCAAAGGTTGTGCCAAAAAAGCTACAACAATACTCCAGAAAAAAATGCTAAAACAGTTGTGCATCTTACCAAACCACTACACAACAACACAATACGTTCCAATAAATTCAAACAAAGAAAATGCAAGCAATGTGTCTTTTTTTTATTTTATTCGGCATACAGTTTCAAAACTAGACCAGATAAATTCTGAATCAGAGCCGAAACAAGGTTTAAGTGGAACTAAACTAGGAAAATCATGACTAAAACTGAACTTTTTCTGAACACATTTTTAGTTTCAGGCTGAGTTTGCATAAAATGGCTAAATCTTTGTCAGACGTGTAGGACTCATGTGATTGTGCAATAGCGTGTGGCTTTTTGCGATGTGGATATTGCCTCACCTAATATTGCTGAAACATCATAATATATTGTGCAGCCCTAACTTGTAAGTAAAGTAAATTTGCCCTTGATTTGAGTAACTAATAAAAAAATCTGCAGAATACGGGCATGGCTCGCACCCTAGATACGCCAAGGAACAGATGAATGCAGGGCAAATGAGTCCTTTCTCTCATACGCCGTGTGAAAAGTCCAAAGTCTGCAAAGTGAGACACAAGGCCAAAGTGTCGAGGTTAAAGTATGTTTTACTGTATTTATTTAAGCTTTTGAAATCATTTTCAATGCCACATTGGTGATCAAACTGCAGCATTCTGTCCAGCTCACAGGTTTACACCTTCTCCAACTTGGTGGTCATTTTTCACAGTTTTCCTCCTCATAGTCATGATAAATATATGACAGAACTCTCTAAACAATGTAATTTTTTGTGCATTGTTGCAAAATTTCTCCCATACCATTTTTTTTTTAGATACCAGTACTTTAACGATACTTGGTTTACGATACCGGTGCCAAACTATACTTTTTTCGATACCTATACTAAATTATTTGTTATCTATAAGCATACAAAAGAACAATAATGGTTATTGATTCCGTAAAAAACTATTTCAGCTAATTTTTTCTCATTTATTTGAGCTGGAACAACCAAGTAACTTTCTTTAGTGCTCTCTCAGGACCCGCTACGCATCAATCTTTTCAGTACCTTTTTTTTAATACCATTAATGCCTAAAAACCTTTTCGATACCATACTGGTATTGTTTAACGTTCCCAGACTTGAGGTCTCATGGGCAGAATTTGCCCTGCAACCTTTAAGCATTTAATAGACTCACAAATCTGAACTGCACATGCTTTTTGCTCCACTTTAATGTGTACTCTCCATTTTTCATGTTATAAATGACCCTCCAAGTTGATTTTTGAGATTCCAAAAGCCTATTTAGCACTGCAACAAGTCTCCTCTGAATCCTCTTCAGTCAAAACAAATGCTTCATACGACTTTATTTTTGACCTCCACCGCTGTGCGCCTATAGTAGCTCTTGAGAAAGCCATTTTGGAAATGGCTCTTGATTCACATTGTGCGTGCCACGGCGGCCTTTTGTAGCGGCCCGTATCCACTGGAGCAGCAGACTTTGAGCTAACCCTCCTAACCCCACAGGCTTCTCCTCTAATCCCCCGGTGGCGGCATGATCAGTTAATGTGTTTGTGAGTGTGTGAGACTCGGGCTGACTGTCTGAAGCCCTGTGACCTTGCCTCGCCGCGATGCACGCAACGTAAGCATCAAAGCATGAGACGGAGCTGGCAGCGGGTTTTTATGACAACTGCCAGGGGTTATTGGTTTGTCAGCAGCACAGTTGTTTCAGCTTAACAATGTAATTGGAGCATCATTTATCATTTATCGGATTAGCCATGTTTTTGTAGGGGTTGTAACATGAGCTAATGACTTGATTGAAATTTAATATTAGAAATAGACCATGTGGCACAGCTTTATCTATTAAGGGGGACCACTGCAGAATTTGGGCCAGCTTCCTCTATTAACATATAAACTTTCACCTTGAAACAAATAAATGTCCTTATCTTTACAATAAGCGGTGTAATCATTGCACTGATTCCACGTTGCTCCATAGAACTACAGTATATGATTAATTGTAACTTCAATGACCATTTTCTCACATACTGTTTTTCTCACATTGTGGCGACAACATCTTCACTTTAGTAACTCCTACAGACTCCAATCTTTCCAGTATTGTATCTGTAGGAGAAGAGACTCAGCACACCTGGTGGACGACTGGGTAACTTGTCAAAAAGGTAAAGAAGCTCCCGCACACTGTCTCACTCTGATATACAGTATATTTATTGCTGCAACATTTCGGTCAGGTAGACCTTCGTCAGGCTAGTATTGTTTCTGTGCCACCAATACTCATTTGAAGACAGGTAAGTTAAAGAAAATAGATGGTTTGAGCACGGAGTAAGAATCCATATTTGTTAAGAAAGAGAATCATCCATGAACCGGAATGGAGGACTTAGGTTTAATTTAGCACCTATTTACAACAACATCCTTAGACAGAAACCATCTCTATGTCATGCTAATGAGGTTGGCTAGAGGCCAGAGCAGGGCCATAGCAAGGTGTGACAGCCTTAAACAAAGCCCAGGGTAAGTCAATAGGAAGGTAACAAGCAGTAATTAGGTGTGAATAGATATTTTTTTCTCAACCAAGAGAGGTGGTACTTAGATGTCAACTCCGCCTACTGGTTCTTCGTAAAAGATCCATTTTTGGATGAAGAACAAAGCGCCCTCCACTTCAACTACAGAGTTCAGATGAAGACTGAAGAATCTTTGCCAATGATTTCCAGTATTGTGTTTTGAAGGTGTGTTCAGAGGGATTTTTCAATAGTTCATTCCAAGCCTGATTTATTAAGTTCTGAATCCCTCCAAAATCATGTCGAAATTTGTTTTTTTTTTCAGATTTAATTCACTAAGAAATACAAATCTTTGTAACTAATATATCAATAAAATAAAACCATATATTTGGCCATTTGGATGCATAAAATACCTTCTTTTGGAAAACATAAAATGACAGAATGCTTGCAATACATTTTTTCCTCACATTTATGTCAGTAGTTTCAAACTCAACAGAAATGTCTTCCCTTTTCACTGGCAGCATCTCGCCTTAAGTACAGATAGTTTAGAAATGTGCCAACTGGTAATCATAATATAGTAGTAAAACGGTGTCTTATGTACAATGGGTAAACAATATACATCTAGTAAGTCAAATAGAACAAAATATAAGATAATAATCATGTAGAAGCAGAAGAAAGAATGAGAATGAATGTAAAAAAAAATCAACTATCTGAGCCCTACTGTTGAAATGATGTCCCTTCACCTCATACTGTTCCTGGTTTGAACAGTCAGGGGAATGCATCATCCCAATGAGTTGTAAAAATGGCACGCAGAATCTCACGAGCCAAGAGTCATAATATCCAGGAAACAATGTTGAACTTTAGCTGATCCCACAGGAAGATTCTCAGAGTGGCTTCTTCCACAGAAATGTCTGCGCGTAGGAGGACACACAAAAGCAGCTGGAGCCACTGGTATGTGGCCCCCGAGCTCGTAATTGTAAAATACTCCCCTCTGTCACCGCTGGCAGTGGCTAATGCTCCTGAAACGCGGTTTGGGGAAAGGTTTGAAATAAGTGAGAGACTGCTGAGTAAGTGGTTGCACCGAGGGAGTGTGTCATCTGTGTTCTTGTGTATGGTGGATTATAAGAATTATGAAGGAATTAGCAACATAGCGTGGGCATTATCGTTTTAGAATCACGTTCGAGTCTCATGAGTCTTTGAAGGATTATTGCACGTTTCCTTTTGAAGTTTTGCCGACAAATAGAGGCGCCTTACGAAGAGAAAGGGATTGTTTAATATATAATCCCAAAGGAGTGCTACACAACGACCTGGTGGAACTGAACTGTGGCCATATGAAGAAGAGAAATGTGTTTTTTCTTGGGACACAAGCACACATGGTGGGAAAATGTATGAATTTTGTCCCAAAAATGAGCCAGTGTGTGGAGGAACACTAGTGTATATATATATAGACATATAGACAAAAAACATCAGGTTTATAGCCTTTTATGTTTATAGAAGCGAGGAATATTTATATATATTGCACAAGGACTACATTTTCTAGCCTGGCAAGCCAGATTATAGCATGAATTGTACAGTCTGGGGTCGCACCATTGGGAAAACTAAAGGTTGTGGGTGGAGCCAACAGTTGTTATTCAAACTGCTTCTGCTGTGGTAGGTCAACGCTATGACAAATCAGAGCAATGGAGGATCTTTCTTGTTTTGCTATCTCCACCGTCATGCAGCGTTTTGTCATCCTGCTAAGCCCGCCTCAATGATTTAGAAAAAAAAACCCCGCAGCACAGACAGAGCGTTGTGATTGGAGGCCAGATTCCTGGCCCAGCTACGAGCAGCTCCTATGGTGCGACACTAGACCAACCCGCCAGGCAAAAAATATTTTTGGCCACTAGGGTGCGTCTAGTTACTAGGCGATACATTTTCAGCTTTGAAGAGGAAACACAGTATATCGCTGTAGTTGGATTTTAAAGCAACAGCAGAAAGAGGAGTGGGCTACTGGACTTCTGACAGTCTATGGTGAGTTTTATCTGCATTTGTTTAGCTATACATGCTCTGTTTGCTAGTTCTTCCTCATGAACGTTGCTGTTTTCACGTGAAACCCCATGAACTTGTGGGTTTGAGCCAGCTCTGCCAGCTTCCCGCAGTACAGTGCACCCATAGACAAATGGACTCAGTGTGAGTGGCAGTTTGAGGAGACTGGATCACTTGGGGTCAAAACTTGGTGGTGCATCATAAGGTGGTATTTAGAAGAAAAAAGAAAGAAAACATAAAAACCAGATCTCGAAGAGAGAATGGACTGTTTATAGTGAAGAGCAGTCTCGAAGACGGACTGCAAAGCCACAATCCTAAGGTATGACTTTCCTTCTAATCCACGTAACACTCCCCATTCATCTTCTTGTCCAACCTGACCACACAACGCCAGCAGCTATACACCGCCCTCTTCCTCCCACTATCCCCCCACCCACCTCCGGTCCATCTTGAGGAGGTGGGGGCTGGGGGGATAGTAGCGTCACGCCCGATCTGCCCCTGGATCACTTGAGGAGATCTTAAAGTTCCAGAAAGTGCCATCGACACGGCGGAGAGTCTCGTGTGAGACCGGGGCAGCAGATGGAAGCACTTCTTAGCTTGGCGCGGGGCTAAGGTTTCTCACACACACACACCATCTCCCAGCATGCAGTGAGTGTACGTACGGCTGTGATTTGTACGCAAAGACACATGTGAACCGCTCACACCCAATTCCCACAGACAGCAATCTACACCCCGGCCCTATCATCTATCCACCGAGGCCTTGGGCGTGCGATTCTCAGACCATCTCGTGCTATTCTTGAGCGGTGGAAACTTCAAGACTTAATTTTGGAGCAGGTATTTGTACTTTCAAGTCCAAGTAAAAATAAAAAGTATTTTGGAGTTGTATTTTCACAGTGACCAACAGTTGGTGAATCTAAAGCTGCCGTGAAGTCGTTCTTATCAGAAACATCTGCATTTTAAGGTCTAAAACACCAGTCTCTGATGTTTGACCTGGTTTAGACCTGGTTTAGATCTGGGTTAGCGCCTCCTCCACTGCTGCGGAGTACAGGCAGATTGGTTTTAACACAGCGAAGCTAAATGAATCTTTGTAGCATTTATGAGGGAGGTAAAACAAAGAGTGGAAACAAAACTACGACGGGCCCAAGTTGAACTTATTACATGGTGTAGTGATGAGGCGGAGGGACAGGGTGAGCCGGCTGCAGGAAATGTCTGCGAAAAAAGGCAAGTCCTTCATTTGCAAACTGAGTATATGTACTGTATGTCTACTCACTTCTGTGCAGTCACATGAAGTGAATGAGATCGGGGAAAGTCTATAGAATCTGCCCGTGAACATGAGGAGCGTGACCCACGTGTGCGCTTCATGTGCCGAAACATAACGCGAACAATTAAATGATATGAATACTACGCAGTCACAGCGATATAAATGCTCATGTTCAGAATAGTCTTTATTGCCATTGTTAATGAAAGGATTCAAAGACTAGGAATATTCTCTGGTTTACTTGTGCATCGTGCGTTATCACTGTGTCCTTGAGCTAATGCACACATGACCCACATGTTTTCATGCAGCGCACTCACTCGGAGCGGTGTTTGGCGAGGTGCAGCCGTCCTTCAGCTGGACTTGGCAGTGGACTGTTGTGTTTTGGACAAACAACTGACCATGGATCAGCATTATGGTAGGTTCAGAACGTGATGGAAGCAGAAAAATCGCATGAAACGCCTGCCGTTAATCACTTAATTATTTTGAAAGTTCACACTTCAATCGCCTGAAAAACAAACGCTCCATTCAGCAGTACATTTTGCCCATATTTTGTGGACATCACTAGACGGCGCTTTTTATCCTGCTGCTTTTTCCTCTTGTCAGTCAAGCCAACATGGCGGACATTTGCACTTTTGCAAAGTGAAGAAAATGGATGGCTGGAGTTTGAGGAGTTGTTGTCTGGCATTGGAGCTAGCACTATGATGACTATCCCTCGCTGTCTTCCCCGTTGCCTGCCCTTCTGTCTTCGGTTAGTAAATCAATCAATGCTCAATAAAATCTAGCTAAATTGTACAATATTTCCATTTCAAAAGGTCACTTCACTTTATAGAGAGTTGGCCATGAAATAAATAAGAGACTGAGTTGAAAAATTAGCCTTGTGGCACTTTTACCCATTTGTGGTGGGCTAATTGCTAACAGCTAGCTCTCATTTTTTGCTCCTATATCTGTTCTTTTACTTAAATTTGATCCTGAGTTCTTCTCCCACCACACTATTCTTCTGCTGAGCCAGAGACTGTCCCGGGACGGTGTGTTCAATAACACTCTCACCCTCTGGCTCATCCGCAGCACAACACATGATAGCACTCGGACAAGAAAGGGAAGAGGGGGGGTTGGACTATTTCAGAAGACTTAAGAAGCACAGGGGGGAATCACCTCATCGCTCACCCCAAAGTGTAATGAGAGACAACTATTGAGGGGAATTATCTGAGACTGGACACCATTATACACAGGTCATTTAGCAGATAATGCGAGGAAGAAAACGGTTGTCTTGTGGTGTACAAGACAACCGTTTTCTCTTGAATGCACCTTTCAGAATGGAGGGATGCGGCTCCAGAAATAAAGGTTTTCATCTAAATCATCCATAAGAATTACAGAAACCTATTGGTAACATTAATAATGGTCAAGTTTGATGTGTTGTAATGCCATTTTAAGAGGAGATACCCCCCCCCCCCTTTTCACCTGCAGTGTCTCTCCAAAATACAATATATGCCATAAATGTTAAAAAAGACCTGTGGATATTGAATTTCTTAAGATTTGACATTCCATCAAACAGAGGAATGAGCGGCCATTATGATATTCTAAACTTGTGCATAAAATGGTAGATTACTTGCCAAGAAATGTAATGCCAGAGGTCTCTAGTCATGTAGAGCTTGCGATAGAATTTCCTGGTGCAGACAAGAAGTATGAATTGAGAACCCAGCATCAAATAGCTTTTTACAAACGGCGTTGCCTTGTTGGCCCCATCAAATTACCATCATCAGTTTGTTCGTGCAGGTTTGCCGAGTGTGAAGTGAGTTCCTGACCCGATGGAAATATATTTTTGATGTGCCCTGGATTCATCTCATGGAAGATATTCCCGGCATGTCCCACCGGTCAGAGGCCACTCCAGATACATGAAAGATGAATATGGAGTGTTTAGAAGTCTTCAACACATCTTCACTCGTCCAAAAACAAAACAGTTGTAGGCTTTGTATTTTCTCTTCTGTCTTTAGCACATAAGACCTGATCTCAGTTGTTCTCTTGTGAGTGAGTCTACAGCTCACTTTGGGAGTCGTTTAGGTGCTCAATAGCGAGTGAAATCTGAAATCATATAGCTATTTGTCGCGTGTTGTACCAAATTTACCATTTGAAATTGTGCGTATTACACATAGATACATAAATAGGAGATAGACAGAGACCACTCTGCCCCATTCGTGGGAATAGTGCCACATTGTGAAGGAAATCTAGATGGCACATGTTCTGAAAAAGGCCAAAAAGGAGAGAAGCTTGGCAAAAGAGCAACAAGCCTCCATAGTTCTCCAGAGCCTGTCAATTAAAGCTGGTTCAGCAAACTTAAAAAAATGGCATTATGCAAAATCAGAGTGGTTAAAAATATTATACCACGTTGTTGTTAATCTAAAATAGCTCCAAATAAGGCTCCTCTTTCGTTCATCTTTTGCTGCGGCCGTGGCCCTGCTGCTGTTGTTTGTGTTGTGGAGGGAGCAGCGAATCAGGCGGGGCAGATGCCAGTGCTGTGTGTGTGAAGAAGGGAAAAGGAAAAGTCGTTTGAACGTGTGGAAAAATATAAAAATATATATACAAAGAAAGAAAATGTAACAAAATACTCGTGAATGTCGATATT
>OMNZ01047486.1:0-19654 GCA_900303255.1 Lesueurigobius sanzi | reverse complement strand
TTGGGTCTGCCACTCTGGCCATGGAGCAGGCCATAGAGAAGACTACAGCTAATATTAAATGGCTGACAGAGAACAAAGCCCCCATGTTGCAGTGGTTCAATGACCAATCTGCCTGAGACATGAACAGTTTTTATTGTTATAATTAAAAGGGTCATCACGGAAAGACATTGTGTAAGACAGAATAGATGTAAACATTAAGATGTTTTAACTGTGTTATGGAGGTAATTAAAAAATCACTGCATTTGTAAAATGCTTGATTGTATCAATCAAATAATCAATCTTTATTTCAGACACAAATAGGGTCCATTAAAAAGAAAACGTATAAAAAAACAAACAGATATACTCAACATTGCTACAGCTGTAGTCCATATAAGCAGTCGCTCAGTGTTTCCAGATTCCAAGCAGATATGTCATTGTTTGCTCATGTAATGTGTAAGAAAACAAGCTTTCATCTTACAGCATTTTGTTACTTTGAAACAAATGGACAATTGGACATTTTAAAAACTATGGCATCAGAATCTCTAAGCGGTGTTGACAATTCAGTGCAAGTGCCTTTGGGCCATATGTTGTACAGTAAATGTGTATATACTGTATGCTATATTTTTATTTGTATGTTTTGTACATTTTTTACCAATGCAATTCTGTTCACTCTGTGTCAGGCACCATTTCTATTGTCTTAGTATTACATTGAGTCTTATTTCAGGGATATGATTGTCATGGTGAAATATAATCTAAATAAATTGTTCATATGTTAATATCAGCGCTTGGTTTGACCTTTGAGTTACATCAATCAATCAATCAATCTTTATTTGGTAATAAAAAGAGACAATAAAAATATAAAAATGAACACCATTTATGCTTATTTTCTCATTAGTTTGTCCCTAAAGAAGCAACATTTCGAACAGACACTGATTGGTTAGTGTTCTGAGAACCAAAATACCAAATGTTAAACATTAATAACTTTCACATTATGTACATATTAAATTTGGACATGTTTACATGAGATGATCTGTGGAAATGTACCCTACCTTTAAAGAGACAGGGTTTTCATCAAAAATACCAACTTTTATTTAAATTCTGGCTCAAAGCAGACAATTCTGTCAAGAAAACGATTAACCGATTACTCACATAGTTGACGATTATTTTAATAATTCATTAGTCGTCAATTAATCGAATAAACATTTCAGATCTAGATCATTATTTGATAGTAATTGGATTCACAAACCTGCCATATTATTCTTACGGCTGAAAGTCCTTTCTATCACTGCAAAAAGTGATATCTTAATAAGTTAAATTTGCCTGAATTCAGAATATTTGACCTTAATCAGAGTAAATTTGACTTGCCAAGTAAAATGATCTGCCAATGGAACAAGCATTTTTACATGTAAAAGAAGAGAAAGCATACCATTTGAAGTAAATTTAGATTTATTATCCAATTTTTAGTGCAAGAAGTTGTTTTTTCTTAATTTATGTGCAAACATACTTTTTCCATTGGCAGATCATTTTACTTGGCAAGTCAAAATTACTCAAAATAAGGCAAAATATTCTGAATTCAAGCAAATATAACTTATCAAGATCATCACTTTTTGTGGCCAACATCACGCACATGTTTTTGAATATTGTCCCACTTTTGGAAACCTTTATGAGAAAATAATTAGACCTTAGTTCCTATGTGCTGACACATACTAGAAATCTGCATTTTGACAGTTGGTTGCCGACACAGAGTTTTCAGCTGACCTCCAGCATGTTGTACTCTTTAGAATGTTGTGATGTCACGTGAAAACAACCAATAGGAAGGTTTTCAGTTTAGTTTTAAAGTTTGAGAGACTTTCAGCATTTCTAGTGTGAAGGGAATTCCAGAGAATTGGGGCCTGGTGGCTGTCTACCTCCAAGGGTTGTTTTCTGAATCCTGAGGACCACTAACAAACCAGCATTTTGGGAGGCTCTATTTGGGCGACGTGGCACCAACAGGCCTTCAATGTAAGAGCAATACCATTTAATGCTTTGTAAGTTAAAAGAACAATTTTGAACAGAATCCTAGCTACTACTGGGAGTCAGTACAGGGGTTATGTGCTCTCGCCTGCTTGTCCTAGTTATTATGTTACATATGTTACATGTGTAAGATAAAAAAGTCCTCTCTCTCTCCATATCCACCAAGGCCAAAGAGCACGGTATCCCCTTGTTTCAGATTGTCAGCAGTTCATGGTAATGGCCTCAGAAGGCTTCATATTCATTCATCATTCATTCGTCTGGGTTTGTCATTAAACTTATTGCTCAATGGCCTTTGTGGCTAGTCTTTTTCAAATGTTACTAGACACAGTTTACTTCATTGTGTAGATGTCATTATAAAAAAATGCAACGTACATATGACATGTTTAGGCACATAATAGATCCGCCACAGTTTAATGTCTGGATCTCGACTGTTCAGATGAAGGTACTAGTGCAGTAAATCTCAACAGGTCATGGTCATGATGGTAAACATTTAAAATTTAGTTTACAAATTGATGTGTTATTGTCAAGCACTGTCTGTGTATGTTTGTGGACTACAACATTACAGGCAAAAAGTGTTGTAAGTTTTTTTATCAATTATTTTTTATACTTTTACTTATAATGTGATATGACAAATTGCCTCTTATTTTCTATCTTGATGTGATTTTCCATTTCTTTGTTGAGCACATTTTGTTGGCAAATAATAAGATAATAAACGTAGATAAGAAGTAATACACATAAAATATATCAATTATAACACCTGTATTATCTTTCACGTGAAACAAAACATGCATTTCCTTACTCTACACGAACTTGTCACCTTTGATAAGAGATAGCAGCGGGCCACAAGCAGCTGCTTATTGCATTATTGCACTTTATGGTTAGCTGGTCTATATATAAGCCAACCAATGGCTGCTTTTAAGAAACGTTCCTGTATTAGCCGAGATTTGATTACTACTCTATTCCTATTGGGTAAACTATAAATGTTACTTCTACCATTGGGTGGAAATTTACTAAGATTACAATCTGCCTTTCAACCTTTCAACCAGGTTACCGGAGTTAGTACTGAGTAACTGAGTGTAAAGGTCTAATTCATGTTTAGTCATTCGTGACGTTATCTGAAAGACAAAAATAATGTGGGGATGGATCAGTGCTCTGTTCATGTGGGGAATTTGAACTTGTGGTTTGGAGGTTATGCATGTTTTGGAGACTTGCAAACTGAGTGTCAATCAGTTAATGGCAATTCAAGCTTGTCACTCCCTTTGCTGCTGTTGCCGTGATGTGGTGCTAACTGCCATGTTGTTGCTGTGTTGTGACTAGGGCCGGATACCGTTGAACGATACCGGTATGGTATAGGGAAAAAAATTGTTTAGGTACTAATGGTATCAAAAAAAACAAAAAACAAACACGGTGCTGAGACGGCACTGAGGAAAGGTGCTGGTTGTTTCAGCTCAAATAGATGATGATTAAAAAAAAGTAAAAGATGAAGTGAATGACTAATGCTGCTCTGTTCGATTTGGTGTGGGTGTCGTTCGGGTGCCGGTGTCAGGGACCAAGTATCGTTACTGGCATCGGGAAAAAATAACTAAATAAAAAAATAATAATGGTTCCCGGTACCCAGCCCTTGTTGTGACATCATATGAAGAGTTTGTTTGCAAAAGCAGATATCTCCATTTTGAATTTTTTGCTAAGTTGTTTTAAATTTGTATTACCGTACTCTACAGGTAGCACCAGTAAAGTTAAAGGTGAATTAATTTGATCAATAACAAGTGACTTCATATTTCTGATGCACTAAAATAGATCTGGTCATTAAAATCTCATCTACAAAAAGAGAAAACTACAAGCATATCTTGATTTTTGTCAATGGCACTTATCTGTTTTTGCAAATAAACTCTTCATATGCATAATCTCTACTATAAGATAAGATAGTTTATTGATCTCATTTAATTGTTAAAACAAGACTTATAGACCACTTACTTTAAAGCAAGAGCCAAATGCAATACTCTTTTGCATGTAGAAAGACAGAATACAAATTAAGATACTTTCAAATTTAAGCACTATCTCGAGGCCAAATGAATCCCATTGGAGGGCTGAATTTGGTCACCTCTGCTTTAAAGGGAAGAAAAAAGGACAAAGATGTAAAACTATGCAACCCCTCTCCGTTCCTTCCCTCTGTAACTGTGTTTATATGTTTGTATGTGTACAGTATGCACTATGCACAGTATGTATGTTTCTTGTATATTTAATTTTATAGCTATACTAATATAATGTGAAAATCCTGTTTTTTCCAAGGAACATATGAAAGTAGATCAAATAAATGAGAGTGGGACACGAAGACAACATATTATAGAACAGTGTTCCGACATAGTAGGGTTGGGCGGTATGAGCAAAATCTTATTTCACGGTATGAGTAATTTCATATCACGGTAACGGTATATATCACGGTATGGTTTTTTCCCCAGTAAATTCAATTAATGGCTTAAATCTATTACTCCGGTAAAGCTGTTTCTTCTTCGTCATGTTCATTCAACCACGCATGCAGTCTGCTACAGTGCCCCGTGTGTCAAGGCGGTGTAACTACAGTGACTCAGAGAGATGCCACAGACATCTGCTCTTTCTTCGGTATAAACGGTATTGAAACATCTCTACCGGTACACACTTTTATACCGTCACACGGTATAATACCGTTATATTGCCCAACCCTACGACATAGGTAAAAGTACTGAGTGACAAAGCCACTCTAAGTATGTACTTGAGTAAATGTAGGTTTTATGTGAGTACTACTGCCTCTAAATCTGGGGTGGTATGTCAAGTTTAATGTCCCACTTCTCTGTGCACTTCTATGTGATGATATAACCAGGTGTGGTAGTGCTGAGATTTTCAGGCACCACATTGGAAACAATGAGTACCTCATCTGCCACACAATTTACAGTACTGCATAAACAGACCACAGGAGCGGATGTCTCAAGAGGCCTTTATGAAGCTGCATTATGCAAGTATGATGGTCACAGGTTAGGGAGCACAGTCTTATCTCAACTTTTACAATTCCTTTACTTTTGGACTTTCAGCTGTCTTTTTTCCAAAGCAAGATCAACCATTAACAAAACTATAAATGTGTGCCCATAAGTAGAGGCCCTGTTTGTATTAGGACCTTCTTCAATCCTGGAGACATGGGGAAAGGAGTCTACATTAGCAAGGCTGTGGTCGGGACCTGTGCCTTTGTGGCTATTGCTGCCACCGCCACAATCATTGCCCTGTCTGTGGTGTACTCCCAAGAGAAGTCCAAGAACAACATCCAGCCAACCACCGACCCAAGTATCACACCTTCCACCACAACACCATCCACAACCCCTTCAGGCCCAAAGGAGCCATGGCAGAACTACAGACTACCGGCCTCGTTGGAGCCGGTCACCTACCATGTAACCCTGTGGCCCAGGCTGACTCCGATCACGGACAATTTTTACACCTTTTCGGGGAACTCCACGGTGGTGTTTAGATGCGTGAAGGAGACGGATCTCATCTTGATTCACTCCAACAAGCTCAATCTCACCACATTCGACAGCTTCCACGCCAAGCTGACAGGCTCGAATGGAGCGGATACACCAAAGATAAAGGCAACCTGGCTGGAGGTGCCCACGCAGTTCCTGGTGGTGCAGCTGCATGGAAGCCTAAAGCCTGGCCACATGTACGAGCTTTTTACTGAGTTCGTCGGAGAGCTGGCGGATGACCTGGGAGGATTCTACAGGAGTGAATATTATGAGGGTGATGTCAAAAAGTAAGTTTTTACCATGTCAATACAATGTGTCACCCAAACTGGCAAACTGAATGAGTGTGTGTTTTGTGGTGATTGGAGAGTCCGATTGTGAAGAGTGCCTGAATGACGGCCTAATGCAGGTATGGAGAGACTTTTTGAAGCAAGGATCTGCTTTTGTGGGTTGCGGTCTATTCCCAGACCATGAGGGCCTTTCTGTGCGGAGGATGTATGTTCCTCCCTGTGTCTGGATTGGTTTCCTCTGGGTGCTCTGGTTTCCCCCATCACCCCAACACATGCACATTAGTTTAATCCTCCAGTCAGGTGATTCTGACCATTAGCCTGGCTCCACATCCGGAGATGGGTCCCCGGGCGCTGCACTGGGGTGGATCAATGAAGTTCACCTTACCTTACCACAATGGGTTTTTGAACTTGGCAGGGGGGCCGGACCAGTCACTGTTTGGGGTGTTTTAAACTAGTTTCTACCTAAAACATATACAAAAAGCAACAAAATAGCAGCAGTTATACCTTTCTTCACTTTTTAGCTCATGCATTTGGGGTTTGGTCATGTTTGTGAGCAGGATGAAAGGATTAGACAGGTAGCATTTGGCACCAGGGCACCTCTGGCCTTCTGCAGTGCAAAGTATTGTTTTAATACAATTTGATGAAAACATTGCTTTAAGTAAATGAGTTTCCCGCAACCCGACTCTGGATAAAGCGGAAGAAAATGGATGGCTGGATGGATGGATAAATGAGTTTCACACATCCATTCAATCAACGAGTTCACGTAAACTACAACAAGTACAAGTAACGTAAAACAGTGTTCCATGTTTTTAGAGTCCTGGCCACAACACAAATGCAGCCAACAGACGCCCGGAAGGCTTTTCCCTGTTTTGACGAGCCTGCTATGAAGGCTGTCTTCTACATGACTCTTCTGCACCCTCACGGGACTGTGGCTCTCTCCAACTCTATGAACCTTGGCAAGTCTTTATTTGAGTATTATGTGTCTGCGGTATTCCTGATATAACAATTGGCAACCTTGTGTTTTGTCACACAGACCCAGCCAATGTAACAGTGGATGGGCACGATCTTATCAGGACCAGCTTCATGGCCACAGAGGTTATGTCGTCTTATCTACTGGCTTTTGTGGTGTGTGAATTTGGCTACATTGAGAACATGGATACTGGTGTTTTGGTAATTACTCCTACTATTCATTATATTTTCCTTTTTCAGTATGTATATATTTCCATTTGCATTATTATATGAACGTAACTAACCATTTTGACAAGATATCTTTATTTTGTTTTAGTCTTTTGAGGAAAATGTAATTTAGTTTTATTTAAAATATATATATTTATTCATTTATTTACAACTTTTTTTTATTTCGTTGTATCTTTTTAGTCAAGAAATAATTCAGTTTTAGTCTGTGTATACATATTTTAGTTGACATCGTAACTAACTGCTAACTGACTATGACTATGCTGTACAATGCTGCCCTCTGCTGGACATGTCGGTGCTCAATCATTGCTTCGTCTGTGCAGATAAGAATCTGGGCTCGTCAAAAAGCCATCGACGAAGGTCAAGGAGACTATGCCCTTGAGAAAACTGGTCCGATCCTGTCCTTTTTTGAGAATTACTACAACATCTCCTACCCTTTGAATAAATCAGGTAGACGCGCAACTGGTTAAATAGTAGCTATTTTCTATGTTACTGCAACCATTCTCAAAGTTGGCAGCATGGTGGAGGTGGTTTCTTGTTGATCTGAAGGGCCTACGGACTGAGGCCCCTAATAATTTACTCTATTTAAAATAATTCACAATTTTTTTTACAGCTTAGCATTAAATATTAAACATACAATATATCACTGAAGATATTGAAAATATTGATAAAGTCCTAAAGTTTAACAAAACTTTAACGTTGGCTCTCAAATTCTTTTTCCATTAGATACATGTTTTACATTAATTAGTATTAATTAGTAGTCAAGCTCAGTTTGTTTTCATTTCTTTCCGGTTTTTTGTTTTTTATTTATTTATTTTTTACAATGAACATAACAACTGGAACAAAGACAAAAAAAACAAACCAAAAAAACCCCCACAAAACAGGACCGGAAAATAAATTGGTACCGAAAACAGGTACCAAAAAAAAAATAAAAAAAATTAGAAAGCAAATTTGTCTGCCTGGTGGGTCCGAGACGGCACTAAAGAAGGTGACTTAGGCGTTTCAGCTCAAATAAATTATAAAAAACACTGAAAGAAACAGTGTTTTATTGAATAAATGACCATTATTGTGTTCAATTTGGCCCTGGAACTAAAAGGGTATTGTTTTTTGACAAAGTGTGTGCGGTTTAGTCGAGAACCATTTAAGCACTGGTACCGTTTCAAAAATACAAAGTAGGCACCGGTATCGGATAGAACCCAAATGATACCCAACCCTAGTACTGGTAGTATAAATGTTCTTTGAGTCTCAAAATAAAAGTCAATCTCTCCATAGAGAGGATCTTCTCAATGATTTACCCCACCTGTTCCACTCGAGGGGGTTCTGGGCTTAGCCACTTTCTTGTTATGAGTTTGAGGATGTAACTTACTAGAATTAATACATGAAGACCAGACGGGCTTCATAAAAAGTCGCCAAACACATGACACTATTAGACACACTCCATATTATAAGCAAAAACTCAAAATCTGAAATTAGCTCTAGTCAGTCTCGACGCTGAAAAATCCTTCTGTTCTAAAAGTCTGAATCATGACTAATTATAAAATAAGTAATTTTATCACGGTTGTCTGATTGCAGATCAGATTGCTCTGCCAGACTTTGCAGCCGGAGCTATGGAGAACTGGGGCCTCATCACCTACAGAGAGACTGCCCTTCTGTATAACCCCGGTGTCTCCTCCAATGGAGACAAAGAGTGGGTGGCCACAGTCATAGCTCATGAACTGGCTCACATGGTACAGTACCAACTATTGTTGAGAATATTGGCATTCAATGTTCTAGTAATTGGTGACAACAAATGGTCTGTGTCTAGTGGTTTGGAAACCTGGTGACTACGAGATGGTGGAACGACCTTTGGCTGAATGAAGGGTTTGCGACTTATGTGTCTTATCTGGGAGCTGATTTTGCTGAACCAGATTGGAACATGGTGAGTTAAACTGTGGCTTGTAAAGAAATAAAGTGGCTAGTTTGACAGACTAGTGAGCAAAAAGTGAATGTCTATTATGATCGCAAAGTTAATTAGTATCAATGATTGTGTTTTACAGAAGGATTTAATAGTTCTCAATCAGATCGTAGGCGTGATGGGAGTTGACGCACTGGCCTCCTCCCATCCCCTTTCAACCAAGGAAGATGAAATCCTGCGACCAGAGCAGATCAACGAACTTTTTGATTCCATCACGTACAGCAAGGTAAAGTATATGCGCACAATAATTACTAATATTCATTCACTCTTCCTATATATTTACCATCTAAATTATCCAGGGGGCTGCAGTCCTCCGAATGCTTTCCGAGTTCATCACAGAAGAGGTTTTCTCTAAAGGACTTCATGTGAGTTAACGACTATAGCTTTCCTTTGTTACAAACAGCATTGCGTTTATGACCAAGTTGTCTCCTGCAGACATATCTGGAGACTTTCCAATACCAAAACACTGTCTACCAAGATCTCTGGAATCACCTTCAAATGGTAAGCAACATCGAGGAGCAAAATCATAATGACGGCACTTGTTTGAAAAGAAGATTTTGACAGCCTGTTTTGACCAGGCTGTCAATAACTCCAGCATCACGTTGCCTAACACTATAGAAGAGATTATGAACAGATGGATACTTCAGATGGGTTTCCCAGTGGTCACTATCAACACCCAAACTGGACACATCATGCAGACACACTTCTTATTGGACCCCAATTCTAAAGTGGAAAGAGACTCTCCATATAAGTAAGATCAGTGTTGTTCTGTCAGTAAAGCTATTCCCTATATCTAAGCTAACTGCATATTCTAAATCTTGCATTGATGGTGTTAACTCAAGCTATGAATGGATTGTTCCTGTTACATGGATTAAAAACGGTGCAGCGGAGAAGCAGTACTGGCTCACGGCAAAAGAAGGCGAGTATAAATAAGACAAATTAAATTAATTTGCGTAAAAAGATTGTACAGTGATGGTGTTATGCCTGGCTCACAGACATACGAAATTAGGTTGTTTGGTCACTTCAATAAACCCGGCAAGATCTCATATCAAGCAGCCTCTTGTGATATATTTCTGAGTTTTTGTAATTCTAGGTAGATATTTAATATAATTATGTTTTACACAGGCTCAAATGTTGAACTCAAAACTGCTGCTGATGAGTGGCTGGTGGCCAATATCAACATGAAGGGCTTCTACAGAGTCAACTATGATGATAAGAACTGGGAGCGCCTTCTTGCCAAGCTTTCCACTAACCATGAGGTACAACATGAGTTTTTATTTATTTATTTGTAGTTTATTTTGCACCTTTGTAGTACTAGTGCATAGAATATTCGGTCAAAAAAATGACTGCCGCAACAGTGTGCACCGCATATTCAGTGACTGTAAACACAGAAGTAGCACCGATGCTAAAAACCAGCAAGGTTTCCTCTGCATGTGGAGAAACTGTCAATGGTAATGCAAACCAAGGATTTCTGTATATGTTTAAAAGTACGTGTGCATACAGTACCCCTCCTTGAACCGCCACCTTATCGTGGTGGAGGGCTTTGAGCACCCGAATGAACCTAGGAGCTTTGTTGTCAGGGGCATTATGCTCCTGGTAGGGTCTCCCGTGGCAAACAGGTCCTAGGTGACGGGTCAGACCAAGAGCGGTTCAAAAGCCCCTTATGATGAGACCATCAAGGTCAGTTACGTCCCCCAAGGGTGGAGGAGCGTCGTGGGGTCATCCTCCACCCACCACCTGCAGGAGAAGCCATAAGGGACTGGTGCAAAGTGATCCAGGCAGCTTGGACTGCTGCCCCTGCGAACTGGCAACGGATAAGCAGAGGAAGATGGATGGATGGAGTGCTTACAGTGGGCCGTTGGGATGGCATTTTTTAACCAAATGAGCAAGTTTATGAGGAGAATGGAGGAGCTGGTTGAATCTGATCAAAGGATGAGGCAGAAATCTCATCTAAACTATGAAAAGTAACCTTGCAGAAATCTGTGTGTAAATGAAGGTTCCCAGACGCTTTGAGATAATTGATACATTTCTTCTGGACATTTTGCAGGTCTAAAAATTAGAATGGGCGGGAAAATTAGCGCATTTGATCGCCCTAGCTATCTTACACAACATTAGACAAGATTTTAAACCACCATCAACATTTTAAACCAAACAAGCGCCCTCTGTCATGGATCGTAAAGCGGAAAAATAAGGTTCAGCACCTTTAAGTGAATCTGTAGTATCTGGACGACCTGATCGTGTTCGGCAAAAGTTTGGAGGAACATGAGCAAAGGCTCCTCAAAGTCATAACCCTCCTTGAAGAAGCTGGTTTCAAGTTATCCATACACAAGTGCCAGTTCTGCTGCCCTCAAGTTACATATGGGGGGCACATTGTCTCAGAGCACGGCATCGCTACAGATCCGTCCAAAGTTGAAGCCGTGACCAAGTGGGAACAGCCAACAGATCTCCCATCTCTGCAGTCTTTCCTGGGCTTCTGTGGTTTAATAGCCTACTTTTTGCCTATTCTGTATACCGCCACAAAAATAATTGATTATGTTTTATTTCAGGATATTCCCGTGATAAACAGGGCACAGATTATTGGTGATGCATTTAATCTGGCAAGGTAGCAATTATCATTAATATAGTGGTGTTAATGAAAATAAGTGACTAAAACAATTCACTTTTCAGAGCAAAGATAGTAAACACAACGCTAGCTTTGCGGACAACCACCTTCCTGGACAAAGAGGTGGAGTACATGCCGTGGGAAACTGCAAGACGCAATCTCAACTATTTCTACCTTATGTTTGACCGCAGTGAGGTGTATGGCCCAATGCAGGTAGGACTTTTCAGTTGTGTCCTTTTAAGCATAATAATTGCATGGAACTGGCATTTGTATATGTAATTACAGGCCTATATCAAGAAAAAGGTATCTCCTCTATTCAGCTACTTCGAGACAATAACTAATAACTGGACGGAGATTCCAGACAACCACACTGACCAGTAAGTTTTAATTGTGGAGAATAGTTGGTTCACTATTTTGTGGTAATTTACTTTTCTTACCAGATACAACCAAGTCAATGCCATCTCCATGGCCTGCAGCACAGGAGTAACGGGCTGCATGGAGCTGACTACACACTGGTTCAAACAGTGGATGGATAACCCCACTCACAACCTGTATGTTTCAGTTGTAATCCATTTTTCCAACATTCCATGCATTCAGTGGCAAAATCAAACAATAAACAATGCATGTGTTTGCATGTGATCCGAGAGGCTAAAATAAGTAATAACAAATTCCCTAACACAAGAGTGCCAGATTTTTCCAGTGATAGTCGGCTCGGGAGAGACAGACTGCTGTGAAAACTTGAGATGTCATGACACAAATTAAGGTTAGGAACAGGGAAATGGGATTAGGGTACTAGACCGTCCCTCCCGAGCCGACTAGCACTGACCTTTTGCCACTCGCTGGGGAGTGTTATTACATCATATGCATACCCTCTATGGAGGCAATGCACATTTTAAAAACAGAACATACCACATTGCAAAATTGAGGGGGCAAATCAATGAATAACAATTCAAACTTGACACTGATTTTGCTGCTGTTGCTGTGATGCTGTTATTATGTTATGACATGCACAACCTCTATTCAAAAGCTGCTTTCCTTCTTGTAGGATCAGCGCAAACCTACGATCCACTGTGTACTGTAGTGCCATCCAAGCAGGAGGAGTAGAGGAATGGGACTTTGCATGGGACATGTACAAAACTGCTACGGTGGCCTCTGAAGCTGAGAAACTAATGTATGCTCTGTCCTGCACTGAACAGCCCTGGCTGCTCAATAGGTATGTGTAATACAGTATATAAACTTTATATTCTATATTTCTTTTTAAATTTTATGAATACACTGTTCATTTGAAGTAAAACATTCTTGCGTGTTTTAGATATCTGGATTATAGTCTGGACCCAACCAAGATCCGGAAGCAAGATGCTTCTTCTACAATAGTTACAATTGCCAGTAATCCTATTGGTCAACCTTTAGCTTGGGACTTCATCAGAGCTAAATGGGATTACTTATATAACAAGTAAGTTTATCACATATTGTGATATTTAGTGTTTAATTCTTCAGTTTGTTAAAATTAAAAAATACTGTCATTGTTTGTAGTTATGGGGGTGCAATGTCATTTGGAGGTCTAATCAGTGGAGTAACCAGGCGGTTTTCCACAGAGTTTGAGTATGAGCAGGTACAGTCTCAGCTGATTTATAAAATGCCACATAATTCGGTGAGCCCACTAAAATAATGTGTGACGTTTGCCCACAGCTGCTGCAGTTCAAGGAGGATAATGTTGGACAAATTGGTTCAGCCACAGCAGCTCTGGAACAGGCGCTAGAGACCACCAGGGCCAACATCAACTGGGTGTCACTCAACAAAAAACCTGTGCAAGACTGGCTCCTCAGCCAAATCTAAAACACTGTGCCATCTCAATGATTTAGGATTTAGTTTTGTGTATAGTTTTTGCGGTTACACATTTCATACATTTACTTGCACAAGTAAATGTATGAAATTTCATACATTTCATACATTTACTTGCACAAGTGGTGTGTTAATCCTTATGATCATGTTTACCAAGTTCAGTTAAGTATATCTCAATACAAGCTGGTGCTTGTGTTGACACCACTATACTGTGAGTACAGCACTGCACCACAATGTCTTTAATCTCCTGCTAGATTCTGCTCCGTGCATGGGCAACAATCTCATGCTGCTGGGTATAATAAATTTTGCCTTATTTATAACCCAAGAGGAAGGCTCTTATTACTCATTACATAAAGATAACTCCTGCAGTGGCTCATCATGGCGGTCTTCTGAGGGTCTTAAGCACTGTTTACTCAGGACAGACAAGGTGCCATGTTACTGGTTCTAGTTCAGCTGCCAGGTCTCCACGGGTGTCTTTCCTTTAGAGGGGATGTGCTCACTGTTTAGCACCTCACTGTTGCTGCTGCTGGTGTCAGCTGCTCTGTTTGTTTAAGGAAGTCAAGCACCTGTACTTCTTAAATGACGGGTTGATGGAAACTTTCTTTGGAGAAATGGATAGAACACAGTGTTTCAACAAGTGGTTATTCCTATTAGTTAAAAGGGAAAAAAATAAGGA
Source organism: Lesueurigobius sanzi (assembly GCA_900303255.1). Taxonomy (NCBI): domain Eukaryota; kingdom Metazoa; phylum Chordata; class Actinopteri; order Gobiiformes; family Gobiidae; genus Lesueurigobius; species Lesueurigobius sanzi. The sequence goes on along the minus strand of OMNZ01047486.1, from coordinate 5,622 downwards.
CAAGAGGTCCATTTAGTTATCACAAACTGTTGAAGAAAAAATAATGAGAGATTTGTTTAAATATGAATATATAATATCATCAGGCTGCCAATAAGCTGCCCTCTACGCTCCCTCCACTTCCACCTCACAAACTCTTCTTAATCCTTAATATTTTATATTAAATTTTAGTGTATCAGAGGTTACTTTAACTAAAAATTTTATGGTAGAATATTTTGAGTTCATTTTGAAGGCTGTCAAAAGAAAATCAAGCCATTGTCATCTTTTGAGAGTTTTACACACCTTTTAACACAATGTAGTTTCGAAATTCATGTTCCATGATTCTACTCACAAATTATATTTAGATTTGCATCATTTATCCTGTAATCTGTCTTTTCTTACCTACAAATTACTATATATAATGAAAGATTAATTAATGAAGGCAACCCTGTCCTTCAAAATGACTAAGAAAAATGACTAAGAAAAATTATCGCTAGTGAAACCACTGTAGTGTATAAAAGTTTAATAAATAAACACTGTACAAAACAGAGAACACAATTTGTCTAAAAACAACAAATTAGGACGCTTGTGTTTTGGTTCATTGATACAATGAAATATTTGTTTTTCCTATTTAAGTCTTAACACTGTCCATTGAAGCCCATGTGAGGGTACTGCTGCTGAGGCACCCAGCACTGAGTGGTGTAACAGAGTCCTGCGGAGATCATCAGGGGGCTTGTGTAGGCACCAGGACAGGCACCAGGCTGAGGGCTGCATGGGGTTTCCTGCTGTGGGATGATGGCTGCAGCCTGCTCCATGTGGCCTGAAGCCCTTTCGTACATCAGGTTCTCTTCAGAGAGACCCAATTGAGTGGACAGATGGGTGATGTAGCGGATTGTGAGGCGCAGGGTCTCGATCTTGGTCAGGGCTTGTCCCTCTGGAGCCACAGATGCAGGGAGGAAACATCGGAGATAGTGCAGAGCTTTGGTCAGATCTCTCATTCTCAGCTTTTCCCTCTCGCTGGCCGTCTGCCTTTTCTTCCCCGGATACCTGGACCTGGACGTCTTAGCGGTAATGGAAGCAGGCCGGTGCGGGATCCTGATGGCAGTGGCAGGCTGCTGGGGTGTGCCTCTGAACATAAAGCTGTCCTGTGGATCCTGCTCTCTTTTGATTTGGAGCGATTTTGGAGAGAAGCTGAAGGAGTCCACAGAGGAGGCAGGAGACAGACTGCTGCAGGCGCTGAAGTAGCCAGGGTCCGATAAAGGATCACAGGCCAGAGGACCACAAGACTTATCCAGCAGTACATCGCAGTCAAACAAGAAGGAGCTGGCTTCTTCCTGAGGCTGGAGAGGAATGCTGTAGGACATGTCCATTGCTGTAGTAGTGGTGGAGTTTTTCTCTGAGCTGTCACTGTCTTGCTTGTGGGGCAGGCAGATGAGAGTGTGGAGGATCAGGCAGTGCGGGGCTTATATGTGGTGGGAGGTGCAAAGTGTCACCTCCAGGCAGTCGGCACTCGTCCTTAGAGGAGCTGGGAGCAGGGCTAACACCTTGGACAGGGGGTCCCATGGGAAATAGGACCAGTGCCGGACAAGGTGTGACCTATTCACTCGGCAAGACCAATATCCGAGAACAGCCACACTGCAAAATACTGGCTTTATTTCAATTTAAATGCATGACATTATCTACTTAAGTCTATGTATAGTATGATAAAGGGTATGTACGGTCACCTGACGAGGGATTTATCAAATGTATTGCACTTCATAAGATAAACTCACAAATCAAAAAATCATTAGCAAAGTAATGGTATTTTTTAATGATGTTCTAATCTCTCATTAGTAACACCTCTGAGCACTTGAAGTCAGGCCACAGAAGTGTGCCAGGCAGCTGGGAGGTGTCAGGACTTTGCACCTTTTCCTGTTTGGACAGCAGACCTTCGAGGCCTGGGAACAACCAAAGCATGAGATGAAATAATGCAGCACCTATTAGTTTCATTTTATAAAAATAATATATATATCTTCAAACATCCTAACTTTATTTTGATGTAATTTAGCCAAGCTCTAGTTACAATGACAAATGACAATATTGTTCCATTGTATTTGATGATTTAGATTTTTTTTTAACTCGCCATATGTATTTTTTTATTTTTAACTAAGGCACTTTTTTGATAAAGTATAAAGCTGATATTAAAACATTCAACCAACCCTCGTCTGGCCACGGGATTCCAGTAAAAGTTCATGAACAGTCCATGGAGGTGAGTTCAGGGCTGTATTCCCACAAACCACCGTGTCACATTTGACTCCTGTGCCAAGGCCAGCAATGGATGAAGCAGGACGTGTGAACCATCCCACACAACAGCCTACAACAATATGCAACAATAACATGCTTTATAATCACAAAAAAACATTTAGGCTACCGTCCTGGAGTACGGCATTTTCATTTCAAATTTCAAGTTTCTTGTCATACTAATGTTTATTTTAGATTTATTATTCTGCATGTGTATCAGAATTAAGGTTAGTTTCTTATTTAACCCGACAATTTTAAGTTTGGTTTGAAATGTAGCATTCCCAAAGCATAATGGGCCTCATTCATGAACATCTTCATAAAAAACTTCGTAAAATCCGTACGTACGACGGCACTGGGAAGAATCTGCGCCAGATTCATGACACACTCTTAATGGGGGTAAACCGTTATACTGTATGTATCTATGTGTATGTGACAAACTAATAACTAATAGCTGAATGGCCATGAAACATGCCAGAAAAGTTATTTTTACGCACCAATAAGGTATGAATCGTGTGTGCCTCCCGGGTAATGTGGCACCACATCGAGCAGGGTGTATTGGGAATCCGCTATGATTTGTACATTTATTGAATGGTAACGCTTTCTATTGAGGTATGAAAATGGATCAGGTGATGGAGCTTTAATGCGCACGTGAGTACAGTCAATGGCACCGATAATGTTTGATAAGCTGCCACTGAATGAAAGCCAGTCTTGTGCGCATTTAGTCCTATTTATAAGCGTCAGCATTAATTGCAAATATGTACATTTTAGCTGTAATGATTGCCATTAAGCAACAATGTGAACGGCAGTAAAGAGAAGTAATATACAGCACAAAAACTTACCTTAGAGCTTTGATGGTGAGGTACGTTTTTGTCAGATATATTCCTTTCCTTTTTCTACCGTTCACATTATTAGCAGCGCTTTAATGCAAATCTAAGCAGCTGTAACAGGAATTTGTCCCACGACCGCTGTTCTAACTGTCGAATGCAACTGGAAACCATGGCAACCAAGCTACTCCAGATATTGGCAATTGGTTTAGTTAAAAACCCATTGAACATTTAGCTTATGTTTAAAAATATTTTATTTTTATTTTGAAACGACACATGCTTTGGTTTTTACCATGATGTCTCTGCACATTGGATTATTTAACTTGACTTCATGCATTGTTGGTGGGTTTAACACTGGACGTCATTACTCGCTGTGGCTCATGAGAAACAGCGATTCACCTTGAGTCCCAAAATGATCATGATTAACCAGTGAATGATCATGGTAATTGTAAAACAGCTTAGTCTTGACATCCCTACCTGCGAACTAATATAAAGTACAGGGGAAACTGGAATTGGCGACCTGTGCCAAGGGCAAGAAGATTTCATTATCAAGGAAATACCTTTTTGCTTATCGAGATTTTATTGTCAGTTGTAGGATAACATTTTAAGGTGGTGTGATTTAGTTGAATAAATACTTATAATAGGTGTATTATATATTTTAAACTGCTACTTTTTTCATTCTGACACAAAGCTTTCTTCTCTTCTGATGAAGATATTGTATGCAACAACACGAAATTCCCCTCAGGGATCAATACAGTATTTTCTGATTCACAAGTCACAAAAGTATGCCGATTGTCGAGGCTGGCATTGGCTTTTTCTTCATAGCAATACACAAAGATAAATTGACTGCTACATGAAGTAATTTTCATTTAGTACATATTAAACGATTGCGGACTCTTTCATGTCCAATGATGTGCTGTTAGCTGCTAATTGTTTAGCTTGACGCTCCTCATGGCCCCATGCAGCTGTCACTTTTAGCTTGACTCCGGGCTTAATGAGAGTGAGAGGATATTCCTTAATCCACATTAGGCTGACAGTGTTTACTCACATGTAACAGTGGGATCATCAGCACAGCAGTGCCACCTTTACATCCTCCAGCCTGAGTGTATTAGACTAGCTTTGAAGAAAGGCTAGTGAGTGTATTAGGCTGTGTGTTAGGCTTTCTGCTTGAATTTCAAATAAACCGCAGATACGTGGCAAACTAAACACTCGGGCCTAACTCCACAGGCTGATATGCAAATCGGGACTTACCTATAAATATTAAAGGGCTCTCGGCTGGCTGCGGTAGGTAATTAGGGACCTAGGTGAGAGAAAGAGGGGGAAAAGTGAGGAGGATCATGATCCGAGTCTAGACTCAGAGGTGCCAAGGACTTCTTCATGTTTGCTGAGGTTCATTATCAATGCTGTACCAAATAATGAGGGTAAACTGTGGAGGGGATTAAACCCGGGCCGTAATGTCAAGCACTTTTAATAACAAGACATCAGAGTTCAGCGTTTGTTGGTTACCTTAAACACACATTTGTTGGTTTGTTTGCAGCAAGTCAAAAATAAATTAAGCAGAGCATCCCAAGGCATTTCTAGTGGCCAGGGCTTAAGTTATTCTTTAAATGTTTACAATTAAAAACTATAGTATTTAGTTGTAAATCATGACAGACATGAGAAATTACCAAAAAGAGTTGGTTCTCAAACTTCTCAAATCAAGTACCATCTCATAAAATATTTGACCTTCAAGTTACCACCGTATAAAATAACTTTTCATGTGCCACTAGGACAAGATTAAGATGGCAATTTAAGTCTAAAACAGACCTATAATGGAATAATCTGTCTAAACTGTGTAAGCCAGTCTAGACAAACAGCTTAAGTGCATTGCTAAAGAGCAGTTATCTGTAATTACACTTTTTGGATAAAGTTTAAAATTGCAGATGACCCTGAGCACCACATGAAGAAGCCCAAGTTTCATCAGTGGGAACAAGTACCAAAGTTTGAGAACAACAAACATGAAATGTTTTAGACTAGACTCTAAAGTTTAGAGTAACCTCAGAAATTAGGGAAAAGCAAAAATGTTCCCACAAATCAAGGCAGATTTTATTTTGTAGTATGAAAATCTGCCTGCAGAAAAATAAAACTATAAAACAGTCTTACTGCCAATCTTTTACCCACACCTTACGCTAATAACACTGATCGCAAATGACGTCACATTCATAGGTCGGACAAGAATAGCAACACGTGCAGTGTGGTTAGGGCTGCTCGATTTTGGAAAAAATGAGAATCACGATTTTTTTGTTCAAGATTGAAATCACGATTCTTCCAACGATTCTTTTTGAGTTTGAAAATAAAATGCATTTATTCAGCATTTCGGCAAAAAAAAAAACTGTAGAAATGTGTCTAATTATCTGAGTTCAGAAGCAAAAACATGAGTTTCTCTGCTCCGCCCCTGCATCAAATGTCAAAAGAATCGTGCAAAAACAAAAAAATAAAAAAAATAAAAAATCGTTCCAACTCGATTTTATTAATTTGGAGATCGTTTGGCTCAAGAATCGAA
>OMNZ01047484.1:0-30155 GCA_900303255.1 Lesueurigobius sanzi | reverse complement strand
TTACTTGGAATATAGTGAGAAATGCGCAGCGATTTCGCCGCTAAATCGCGCTATTGAATGCAGTGACATGTCTGTTCATCAGCTGCAGGTGACCTCAGTCCGTGAATATGAGACGGAATGTAAACAAATAAACACTGTCTGAAAGCTTGAGAAGAGGAGAGTCTTTTTAAAGACTCTACACAGTTCATACGGTCATTGTTTTCTCCATATAAGCTGTTGAAACCAACATCACAGTTTAATCCAAGGAGAAAGAGAGAGCGCAGGGTCCGGAGAGGGGGCGGAGCTACAGCAGTAGCGGGGTGAGGTTTATTTTGTATTAGTAAAAAAGCATATTTGCTTTGATTAAATCAACCAACAAAATGAAATTATATCAATAAATGAAGCAAGATATTGTACATAATATATATATTTTTTTGAGGGATGAAATGTTTAGGGGTGCTTGAATATTTTTTAGGGGTGAAACCCCTGTCTCTCTTTAAGAACAGTTTTGTCTTCTTAAGAATGCTTTGTGAATCAGACATACGTTTTTCTTAAGTTTCTCCTAAGTTGTACTTAAGAACTTTTTCTTAGGAAAATATTCGTGAATGAGGCCCAATGTTTGCAAACCTTTGGGGCTTAGCTGGAGGCAGGAAGCTAGATCCGTATATCCTTTGTAGCTGTTGTAACGATAAACAAATGTCTAACTGTTGTTGGAAAAATCTGATAAAACCTTATTTTATAGTCTCAAATGTCATTCCTCTTGTTCTTGCACCTTAAGCCACAACAGGACGACATTGCTTTACACTTTTACGCTAGTTTTAGTTTAATCTTATTTCTTCCTGCCTCCAGTCGATGTCACTGATGATGCAAGCAGCGAAAGGGTCTATAATGCGTACCTTTGGCGAGATACCGTGCAGCCTTAACCCTAAATAAAACCAAAAGTGACCTAGTGTGCCAACGCTGGTGACAGTGAGTGACGAGTTAAGAGTACTATGAGAGTGTAAGGTGAAAACTACACGAGGAAATCAATGGACAGAGCCGGGGACAGTGATGGACGGTCAATAGGGGAGAGAAAATTTAGAGAAACGTGGACGACAAGTGACAGTCATTTCCGCTGTCATCAAATGTTATGAAGATACAAGCTGCCAACACGCGCCTATCAATCATCGGAGAACTAGTGCCGCCTCTCACTCTGACCTTGCCAAGCATCAGCACGGGCTCATAAAAGTGACTAAAATGTGCTCACTTGGTTGATGCTGGAGGGAAAACTGTTGGCTTGGAGCAAGAGGCGCTTCCACCAGCATCCAATGTACAGCATGATGGCCATAGGTTGTTGTTGTTGTTTGAATTATTAGTTTTATTACAATATTTTTCATGAAGAATCCGTCTTTGGCAGTGAGTTGTTTTAGTGTTGTGGTTTCAGCCTCTAACTTCCAGAGGCTGGATAAGACAAAAATAAAAATAAATTACTCACAGGAGGAAGATCTGATTCGGTTTCCTTCCCTGTCACACACTTTTCACTACAGGGACAATAAAGTACACCGTAACGCAGTGGTTTCGCTGGGGATTTCTCTGTAATTTTGATGGACAGGCATGATCTATTTTTATCCGTCATTAATTAATCTCTCATTATATGCATTTTGTTAGGTGTTTAAACAGAGACACCGATTATTTATGAGGCTACAGGATAAATGGTGCTAAACGAAGCATGCTTTCTGAACAGAATCACGACACGTTGGTTTTTGCCACCCAAAACTGTGTAAAACTCCCAAATTCAGAGCCTCATCTGCGTCTCTAATAAGGCTCATATTTCACTGTTAGAAATGCAAAGCGCTTGTTATCAGCATTTCCTCAATTGTAACTTCATGTTTACAAAGAAACACATCATACAAACACGGCAATATTCAGTTGGTCACATCTCATATATACCTCGTTGCGGCACTCCTTTCTCTCTCTCTCTTTCTCTCTCTCTTTCTTTCTATCATTTATATATTTATTTTCATCTTTTCGCTCTCTCTGTTCATGATGTGAGCATGCATCAGAACCATCGTGGCAGTAAAAGAGCCGTGAAGAAATGCATGTAGAAAGCGAAAGCATGTGGCAGTGGGGTTGTAGTGGTGCTTCGGGGAAAGCTCAGAAGCCGCGGTCACAGACAAAGCAGCGCTGCGTTTGTAGTTTCATTTTGGATTGATTTTCAACCTGTCAAAATGACGGGCGGCCTTCCACATTTTCGGTCAGAGCTACAAATATTCCGTAAAAGATGGATAACTTTCGGTTACCTTACCCTAAATGGGTTATATGCGGCTGGACTTATTCTAGGGACTAGGGCTGAACAATAATACTGAATAATTCATGCCATGCTGGATGGTGGTAAGCTACCTTTGTCGACATTGGGACGCATTGGGTGAAGTGTCTTGCCCAAGGACACACGACCCACTCAAAAAACCTGTTTGTTTATGCTTTTCAACTAGAAGCTAGCCAAATGTCCCCAATCAAATTTTACATATTGTGCATCTTGAAACAAACATCAATTTTGTCAGAGAGTCCTGTATTTCAGCTGAAGTGAGTTTTTCTTTGCTCGTGAAAACAATTTTTCTGGCAGTTGTTGAAGGTCATGTAAACGTTAGAGCAGGGACATTTGAGTAGTTTCTGTTTCATTATGATTTCAAAAGAGTAAACTCAGTTCTTTGACAATTAATGGCATTGCAAAACCACTAACCATGAGTGGAAAAAAATATTGATATTCTATGAAAAATGGCCAAAAGATTAAAAGGGTATGTAAACTTTGAGCAAACAAATGTATATACAATATTTTTTTGTCTTTGCAATATATTATGCAGACCTAGTACACTATTGCTGTATGCCTATAAGATAAATTGGCTGCTGACACCTAAACAACCCAGGACAGACGCCAGATTAGGATCATTCTACAATGAAAGAAACTCTGAGAATTTACACAACCAATAGCTTCGGGACCCACCTTCAACGTATCACAGCCAGTTGCTCCTTAAAACAAATAACTTGACAGAAATTTGCCCTGTTTTATTATACATTTTAATATCAATTTGCACTATTTCCTCACACAGTTCTGTTGATTCAAGGCAAGGCCATGTGAACAAACAATCCACAAATCTAAACAGATTCAGGCAAAGTCCCGCAACCCACTTTTGTATCGAGCCACCAGTTCAGAACCACCGCTCAAAGGGAACGCACATCTAAATGTCTCCCTTTGTTACCAGCGCAGTCGAGAGGCAAAGCGCTGTGCACCACAAAGGTTAATTCAAATTCAAGTGGCCAGTAGTGCCAACTGCTTATCAACTCGGCTCATTTAAAAGGTAATTATTGTTATTTACTTTGACTTTATAAAAATGACTCAGTGATGTCCGAAACTATCTTTTCCTCTCAGGTGCCTTTCAAAGCCCAGTAAAACATTATACAGTGACTCTTCATTGCTGTTGCACAGACCAGGAGCTGGGGGCTCATGCATTGATTCAGTGATAAGGTTGAGGTGGGTACAGTAAATGAAGAGGCACACAGATAGTGAATAAAAGCAGACAGGGCACGCTTTAGCCGGCTTCAAGGTTAATGCTAATGTTGCTAATGCTTTGCACAAAATGGCCCAAAGAATGAAATATATATATAATGAATAATAAAAAAAATACGTTGAGCTCTGATACTCTTGCTTGACTGCACTCGATTATGAGCTTAATAACCGTGACTTCAAATACCACTGCCTTACAAAGGTCTGACCTTGTGTGCTTCCCTTGCATGTATTTACCATCTGTGGAAACGCTGTCTGCAGCATACGGCTCTGATACATTCTGCAGTATATTAAACAGTCCTCTCACATAATTAGTCAGCTAAAGCTTTCGCCCAGCCCTTTGTTAACTTCAGCTCAGTTTTCCTTCTGGTTTCATAAACTAAACCAATCAGGTGACCGAGGTTCTTTGAAGATTATTTTTTTTAAAGTTATGTGCTTGACGCAATGGGGTGACTTTACAGGCTAATCCAAAATTAAGTTATTTTGCCTTTTGTTTCTAGAGCGTTTACAAGAGAAGGTCTGGCTGCCATTGCTTTGGTTTTCTGGCATGTCTAATTCTGCCAGGCATTGTTATTTTAAGGGACACATCTGGTGGTCATGTGTTGTATGGGCTTCAATCAAATTAGAGCAAGCAATCCATTAAAAACAGAATTACAATCCAATATTACAAAAACAGCCACCTCACAGGGCTCCAGGAACTGTTCAATTGATCAAACAAGAACAGTGTGATTGTTGTAAGAATGATTGTTGTACGTCTTGGCAAAGAAAAATTGTTTTTTTTTTCAGGGCCTAATTCTACCAGTTGAATTGCAGTAAGCCTCAAAACATTCACTACCGGTCAAAAGTTTTGGAGCACGTTTTTCTTTATTTTCAAGAATATTTACATTGTATATTCTCACTGAAGACATTCATTATGAAGGAACACATATGGGATGACATAGCCATTGGACTCTGGTCGACCAAGAATTCACCACTGGCTCATCCGTCCATAGGAGTGGATGCCTCTCCAAAATGGTTCTCCTCAAGATTTCCTATTTTTCTCCCATGTGTCTGATATTGATTAGTTTTTGTCTGCTGTTGTGATATTGGGCATTACAAAAATAAATTGATTGACTGATTGATTATGTATTAAACAAAAAAGGTTGAAATATATTCTTCAAATAGCTGCCTTTTGCTTTGATTACAGCTTTGCACCGTTTGGCATTTTCTCAATGAGCTTCATAACGTAGCCACCAGTTTTTCACTTCACAGACTGTTGAAAACCATTACAGGGCACTGCCTTGTGAAGCTCATTGAGAAAATGCCAAGAATAAAGGATGCCAATTTTGAAGAATAAAAAAGAAAACTCCCGCACACTGTCTCACTCACTGAAATTTATTGCAGGATTGTGTCAGTCCAACTGACCGAAGATAAGTTACCTGGTCTTCTACGCACCTGTCGTTCCTACAGGTGTGCCGAGTCTTCCCCTGTTTGAAAGAATTTAAAATATAAAACATATTTTGAATCATTTCACCCTTTTTCATTTCCTACATAATTCCATGTGTTCATTCATAGTTTAATGCCATCAATGAGAACCATACAATGTTAATAGAAAATACAATGGGTTTTTGCATTTCTATTAAGGGGTAGACCTCTGGAATAACTGTACAGAGGAACTTAAACTGTGCACCTCTCTCTTCCATTTCAAAAGAATGTATAAAAATATGACTCTTGTCAGATACATGAATTCTGAACAATAATTTGTTAAATAATCCTTAATGGATGAACTGCTTAAAATATTTTCTTTGTATTTTCAATGAGAAAAGTACAATGGTAACAAAGGCACATGTGCTTCAGCCGACGCCTTTTCGGTCGTAAAGTATGTGATATTGTTTTGTAACTGTAATTTTGTTTGTGCATTAAATGACCAAAATAAATCAATCAATCAAAAAATAAAATAAAATAGTGTTGAAAATAAAGAAAAACCAAAGTGTTTCTAAACTTTGAGTTTAGTAGTGTATATTCCCATAGAGCACAATGTAAAATAAGGTGTGTGGCAGATGAATACTGGCTACTACTAAAGCTTTTATGGTAAACCAGAAAGTAAAAAAACTCAAACCCCTAGGGAAAGGCTTAATCACACCAAAACCAGTCTGTGTAAACAAGCTGATAGATAATAATCATAAAAATATATATTATTCAAGAAATCAAAAGACTGTCTTAAATGTTGGGTTGTAATTTGAGCATCCTTGTCTTTCAGAAACAAACAAGCCGTGGCTGAACACAACTCCTGGGGGTAGTGATACCAGAAAAGCCGCTATGACATCAGTCGCTGGAGGCTGTCCTTGTTTAGCCAATGGCCCACAGCCATCCACTTGAGGGCCAAGAGATGAAGCGCTCCACCCATCAGCATTCCCCTCACCATGGACCACTGGCCAGGCCATACACAACAATGCAATGATTGACCAGAAACCTTCGCGGTCGACGCCAGTGACAGCGCAGGAATGACAGCAGAGAGCAGGCAGAGGTCAACCCAGTAAATTGTTGGATTGACTTAACATGAGTAGGAAGCAATAAAACTCCCCGCACCACATAAACTAATGACTTCAACATGCAGGCACTCCCTTGTCCAAAAGGGCTGTCTTCCACTTTCTCTCACCGTGATCAAAAATGATCCAAAATAAAGTACAGAGCTGTCATTTCAGGAAAACAAGTCACTGTAATTCGCTTCGTAATTGATCCAAAATGTTATAATGCCAAGAACAACCAAATTATGCAAATGTGGATTTAAAAGCCACTGCAGCTAATAAACAGACACAACCTCTCCCCGGCATATTAGGACATTAAGAGTGCTTTGTCTAAACTGGCCGGGAGCCAGAACGATACCTGATAGCTGCCATTACACCTGCCAGACAGTTTACAGACTAAAGGCAATAATGCTTGCAGGGGCGAGGGGTGATGGAGGTGGGGGGTGCAGGACATGGCCAGAGGGGGCGTAAACTAGTTCAAAGGGTTACACAGTGTGACTCACAGGGCTCTCTTTAGGTGTGTTGGGCTATTGACCCTGCAGGTGTCCAGAGCCATAAAAAGCACCTCTTGCCCTTAATCAAACTTAAAAGAGAAATGGCCTCCAGGATGTCGGTGGAAAACTGGACAGAAGCATGGAGCAAGTGCTGAAAGCATCCGTTTTTCTACAGGATTATGTGTATTATGAGGATGTGGGATTTCGTTCAGAGAAGCTTGAAACACTATTGAGACACTTTTTTTCAAGGTTGCACTATCTAGAGTAAAAGTAATTTCAATTGAAATATGTCTGAGAATTTAATTTGACACTACGCAAATTCCACTAGACTGTTCAGAATATTCTTCAGGTTAAGGCAGTGGTTCTCAACTGGTGGATCGGGACCCAAAAGTGGGCCACAGAACCGTTTTCGGTAAGTCACGAGCCTCTCTCAGGGAACACTTCTTTTCAAAATGTATCTACAAAAACATAATTTGAGACTATTGTTAAGTTTATATCCCATAGAGGGTAAATAACAATGGAGGTACAATTGGCTAGTTCTCCGTGAAGCCAGTTAGCATGCGGAAGCTCCATTGAAACTTTTTGGGTCTTCTTTAACTCATTATTGGAAATAGTCTTGTTAATATGAGCCTCAAGTGCTTGTCTACCATGCGCTACACCGTCCTGTTCTTTGTCTTTTAATATTTTAAACATTACAAGAGAACGTAACTCGCACATACCAAATATGGATTTGGCTCCAAAAATACAACATGGCGGTGGTTCAAATGCTAGCATGAATTGGCATCGTTAGCCCACGCTGAACGCTATGGAGAAAGCCACGCCGGCTCCATCTATATTTACACTCTATGGTATATCCTGATTTCAGCAATAGGCTTGTTAAATGCTTAAATCAACAATAGTCTATGGGAAAACACAGACATACATTATATATGGCTGATTAAATTCTTATTTGGGTCACAACTTGTCATCGTGGGTCCCAATGCCACATCACTTGAGAATCACTGGGTTACAGAACATTACAGCAGCAGTTTTTATGATGAGGAAAACCCCACAAAAGTGAGCACATTTTGAACTGCAATACAGAATCTGCATGATTGATGACAAATTTTGATGAATAGGAACAAAATCTAGAGTGGTTCAAACCAAGTACCACCGTGCTGCATCAAGGGTCTAAAGGGTGCAAAATAGACCTAAATGAGACAAAATTCTGTCTACATGAAAACCAAGTAAAGCACCAAACCTGTCAACATGACTAAAGCATAAATGATAATATCTTAAACTAAAATGAATGAAGTCTAAAATTGCAGGTCACCCCGAGTACACCTGCACGCACCATAGTTTAAGAGAGAATCAAATAGAATTCAGAACATAATGTGTTTATTCTGCTCAAAGACTCCCACCTTTTTGTCCTTTGTAATGACACTGGAGCAAGTAAACAGCCTCCACAGGGAGTCAACAACCCACTTACCAAACAGCTCTATCAAAGCAGTAAGAGCTATTTCTGCTGTAACTTTGTCAGGGTTACCAGGGCAATGATAACGGCTGCTGCTGATGAGTCAACTTCATTCCAACTTCAAGAGCCCGATTTTGTCGATAGAAATTTATACCATTATATTCTATGTGGTGGCATGTCGCTGTGGGGTAGGGCTGCACAGCATGGGCAAATTACTATATTTAATACTGTTTTCTTTTTTACACAAAACAATTTCGACACATCGCGCTCCATTAAATTTAAACTAAAATCAAAAGCAATTTCTTTCATTTTCTTAATCGAATTTTGTCAAAACAAGTCAAAGCTAAAATGGGACTAAATGGAAAAAAATGAAGACGAGTTATGTGTTTTTGTGTCAGGCCACTCTCAGTGACATGAAAGATCACGCTGGTATGAATGTGTCGGAGAGGCTTATGGAACATTTATTTATTTATTAATGAATAGGGACAGTGCATATTAATGAACATTTCTAACAGTGTTAGAAATGTACATATTCCAGATTATAGCAACGATGCTAAACACTGAAAATGTTCTCCTTTAGCCACTGTTTTAGATGTAGCTTGAAGGTGGCCAGCGTTGGAGTCTCTCTGACTGATGATGGGAGAGTATACCAGTACTTGGTGCCACTTACTGATAGTGTTGTTCCGATACCATTTTTTCTCATCCGATCCCATACCGATGTTTGGACTCGGAGTAGTCGCCGATACTGAGTTCTACTCCGATACCACGATGTAAATAAAAACACTAGCAAAAGTCTGTAAAAAGACGCCAAAGCCCACAGCACATGGCTCATTCTGCCTATGAAATGTATTCTGTCGATGTTCTGTTTCCACTCTAAAGATTAAATGAAAGCAAAAAAGGAAACACAAATGTATATGCTGGATATTGGGCCACCTCATACTGTGATAAAAAATAATCTGGTGCTACATTCTTCCAAATATATCACCAAATTACGGGCTCCTGTTATGTCCGGGCAAAAAAATGTGACTTTGGCGATGTGAGTGGACACCCTGAGTGTAAGGGCGCCCCAGCAACACACTGGACATATTTAGATGGATCTCTGTGCACTGACCTGGGCCTGGGCCGGCCATATGCCACCGGGTTCAGAAGTGCCATGTGGTGCCATCCCTTTAGCAGCAGGTACAACCATGTGAAAGACCATGACAGCGCTTATGTAACAGGGGAAACTATTTTTGTACAGCTATATTTTTTCTTTGAGACTTGTTTCATTTGCTACATCTGGGGCTCTGTAATACAAAATGATAACTCTAGTCAGCTCACAGTACGAATCCAATAACCTATTGTTTTTTCTAGTTGTGTGATACCTGCACCTTGTCGCTATTGTAAAAAAAAAAAGTGAGAAAGGTATTAACTTCAACTGTTCAACTACTGTAACCTTTTCACTCTTCTTAACAGATGTAACAGCTGAAGCAACAAAGATTACAGCACAATATTTAATAATTTGATATTTCTAGCTATTAGGCCTATATTGCTGTGATAAGCTACTGTGGTTCCCCAATATGTCAAATGATGTAATAAAATGCAGTCTTCAAGCTGTCTTCAAGGTTGGCATAAACTGATTGAGGGGAGTCTCACAATATGTCAAATGTGTGTGTGTACTTTCCTCTGTAATTCAGCATGGTGAGGAGTCAAAACAATAACAGGTTAAAATGTATAGACAGTTGTGCTCAAAAGTTTACACCCTTTTAATCTCTTGGCCATTTTTCATAGAATATGAATGATAACACAAAAATATTTGTTCCACTCATGGTTAGTGGTTGTGCGAAGCCATTTATTGTCAAAGAACTGAGTTTACTCTTTTGGAATCATAATGAAACAGAAACCACTCAAATGTCCCTGATCTAACGCTTACATGACCTTCAACAACTGCCAGGAAAAATGTTCAGGAGCAAAGAAAAACTTCAGCTGAAATACAGGACTCTCGGACAAAATTGGACTCTCTGAAAAAAAATGATGTTTGATTCAAGATGCACAATATGTAGACGTTTAATCTGGGACAGCTGGATAGTTTCTAGTTGAAAACCGTAAACAAACAGGTTTTTTGACAATAAATGGCTTCATGCAACCCCTCACCAAGAGCAAAATAAAGGTTTTTGTGTTATCATTCTGCCAGGGTATGTAAACCTTTGAGCATAACTGTATTTACTGTAAGTGAGACTTTTTCATGAAACATGTCTCTTGAGATAGAACCCAAATGGTGGCGCAGAGATTAGTGCTAGTACTTCACAGGTAGTCCAGCTGGACAGGGCCTTTCTGCATGTTCTCCCTGTGCTTGAGTAGGTTTTGTCTCGGTGCTCCCCTACCACTAAAAACCAGTACAATAGGTCAGGATGAATAAGAGTGTGTTTGTGAGTGTGACTGTGGGACAACGGATGGGACGCATTTGTCCGATGTGTGTTAATTAACATGCATTGTCCCCAACCAAATAAACAAACAAACAAACAGCAGCGAACAAAGTGGTATTCACTTCCAAGTCTCGTCGTACTGATGTGTAAAAAGGCCTCTTGACTCAAAATTTATAGGTTGCAATTAAACTTCTTGCACTCCCTTCTGCAATAACAGAAGGAAACTCAGGGGCAATGTTCAAATAACAATCAATGAACTGTCATCAGTTGTACCACTAAAGTGTGTTTCCAAGTCCACAGGTTAGAGACTATTCACACAACAGGGCACAATTTATCAAACATAACCTCAGTTTGTCCTCCCTGGGCACCCGTATGAGCTGGAAGAAGAAATGAAACTTCCAGTCAGAGTCAGTCCTATGGAGAATAAACTGTCTATTTAAAAGTGATGTCTTCCTTTCAAGCTTTACACAGCGCGCCTCTGTAGTCGATATGCAGGCAGCGGCTCAGAAGTCACTTTGAGGGCCTCATGACTCGTCCGTCGCAGCGCAGGTCACCATTGATTGCGTGCGTGTTGATCAAACAGCGGCGGTGCTGTTTTTAATGCATGGATGTTTGTGTATATTGATCTCCCATTGATGTGGCACTTTATGCATACATGAGCGTTTTGGATGCCAGCCAGTGCAGTCAGAGGGCGGCACAGGTGACAGCTCACAAATTCAGCCGCCCATTAGCCATCTGGAAGACGTAAAGAGACCTCACGACGCAACGATCCTGGTGTACATTGATACGGGTTGCTCCAATAGGCTCTGGGACAATGGAGTCTTGCAAAAAAGTTGTTTTTTACTGATTCAATTATGTTAAACTGCTGCTTGATGCTTTGCTATAATTGCTCCCTCATGGCGCACAGACAGCGTGATCGACAAGAAATGGCCAGCAACAATACACGGACAGAGTGACGCTGGGTCATTATTCATTCGCAGGAATGGGATGATGGGGTTGGGGCACCGGCAAAGATAAAGTAATGGGTGCATACAAGGCTGCGAGGATTAAAGATGAGAGTTGACAAATTCATCTGCGGCCCGCTGAGGAACCTGACACCACCAGGACACGACAACAGGTAAGAGAGGAAATCCACTTTGCAGTTGTCAGCAGAGTCTGATGTCCAATATCTGATTACAGCAGGCCTGGACTACCATGGCTTTTACACTGCTGCCACATGGAGACACAAGATTTGTTACAAAGGACTTACAGGTTAACCCTCTGAGGTCTTGGGGCATTTTTATTTTTGTTTTCGCCTAGTATTTTTTTGTTTTATTGCCTCTGAAACACCCCCTCATGATGCAGCATCAAGTGATTGGACTCTATATTTTCATAACAAATTGAACTAGTATCATCTGAATGCTGTGGTAGAGCCATATCAATGAAGTAATCATGATAGAAGCAGAAAAAATTCTCACCTCACTCTTTCACTATATGCAAAACATCAATGGCTATGGCTGTGGACATTAGAAAATGTTTTGTGGGTTAGACCTGGCCCAGGAGATGGAAGATAAAGGCTGTAGTTACTGTACAGCTGGTTCACCCTTTATAAACTCACAGCGTGCTCCAGGCTCCAGTAGCTGATGATGATCTTTGGACTAAGATCGAAACGTCCTACACTTCAACTACAGAGTACAGATGAAGACTGAAGAATTCTTGCCTACGATGGACAACTCCTGTACGACTGAGAACCTACACAAACTTACTGTAGAAATGTTTATTTTTGACAAAAATCACAAAAAAATGTAGGCGCTCATGTCTATCCACTACTAGAACAAAAAAACATGCCTTTAATATCTTACTTTGTCGGGTTCCAGTTCAGCTTGTTTATAACTGTTTGATGAATACTGCAGCGCCATCCACAAAGTCGAACAGAGCAGATCAAGAACGACAGAAAACCAGAGGCAGTGAGGGGAATCCAGTGAATTTCCAAATAGAAAAGAGTGTGCAGATCCAGATCGATAAGTAAACACTGAAGCATAACGGTCTAGGCAAGGTCAAAAACGCATTTGAGCACAATTATAAAAGAGAATACTTGTAAACAGGGCGTAACCATGGTGAGGAAGTGCACAAAAAACAGCTATAAACATTAGGACAACAAATCGGGACTATAACACTTGACAAACCAATCGCAAAGTCTGCAGTTATTCGGGCATTTGCAAACAGCAATAGATCACAACCTTATAGTAAATATTTTAGTCTTCTTTCAAAGGTTAACATGGCTAAATTGTGCACTGTTGACTGTTTCTTGATTTTACATACATTTCAAATCTAACTGTAAAACTAACTAAGATTTGCAATAAGTTTTTCCCAAAAATTGTTCAGCTCTACTTGACATAAAAAGCACATTCTGCCAAAGGTCTGAAAGCTTGTCAAAACAGAAAAGTTGGCGTGATCCTATATTCCACCTAAAAGCAGTGTTTATCTGTGTCTATTCTTCAGAGAGATCACATAAAAGAGTAAACCACTATTTACTTGCCCGGAGCAGAGTGGATGTTGTCACTCTGAAGTGTGCCTACACAGACTTCTTGCGAGTGGATCGGGGAATGCTGTTCTCATAACAGAGGCTTGCTCCATGTGGCCCTTTGCCATTTTTCCTTTCATTACAACATCGAAGCCATCGAGACCGCAGTCCAAGCATGTGGGTCTCTTCGCTCTCCTCCACTTCACAATGCAGCCTCTCATGTGCGCCGTGCGCGGTGATGTCATAGGGTGATTTTCATTACAAAGAAGACTTCCTGTGACTACATCCAATTCACGCATGTTCGGGTTGAGACAAGCAATTAGTGATAATAAATGAGCACCGTCGCCTCCAGCCAAGGCGCAGAGTGTGAAGCAGCGACGCGGTGTGTGGCTGGGATCACAAGGACAAAAATGTCTAATTAAAAGGAGATCTTATGAACACTGGGCAGAAGATATCGCGTGAGGTTTTGGGGATAAAACATTTTCCTTTTGAATTAAAGTCGAGCCTTGCAGAGAAACTGTGATACCCTATTAAAGACTAATGATAATAGGTTTCTGACTAAATGTCTGAATGTATTAAGAAGTCTAGCAGGGCAATAGACATAGGGGGCTTAAGAGCATAATGTGCTCAGAACTTTGCCAACATCCTTCAATTGTGTTGTCCCTGAATAAGTTTCTGGATGAGTTTCACAATGATTATGACAATGATGAGTATTTCACCGAGTCTATCCAACAAGCTCCTCAAAGTAGCTAGTTTAGTAGGATTCAATCACATAAATCCGAAGAAACTGGAAGACAACAAGGCATGTATGCATATTTCTTGCCCATGCTTCTTGGGATTTAGCACATGCAAAATCCCTCTCACCATCGCTCCATAAATCTCTGAGAACAACATGTGCTCCGTGTTGTGGAAGAAGGCTGGCAAGACGGCAAACAAGAGCAAGATGATGAAGTTACCATTCACAAAGTATGTTTTGATTTAGGTTCTTCATGCTGCTTGAAATCAGCCAAGATGCTTTTGAAAGTGCAGGAAATTGGCAGATACAGTGTTTCGTAGTTAAACCCTTTGTTGATATAATATACACTACAGGGTTATGGGACAGTGTAGAATATATTTATGTTAACAACAAAAAAAGGTCAGCTTAATCTCCATTATGGAAAATGTCTGTACGACAAGAGGCAACAAGTTATAAGCAGGGTTTTTATCCACATGTTTTTGGTAGCTCCTTCAACTGTGCAGTGCATCATAGCAAGGGTTGGGTATCGGTTGGGTTTTATCCGATACTGGTGGCTATTCGGTATTTTTTAAACGGTACTGGTGCTTAAAAGGTTCTCGAACTGCACACACTTTGTCAAAAAAAATGTATTTCAAGGGCCAAATTGAACACAATAATGGTCCTTTGTTCAATAAAACACTGTTTCTTTCAGTGTTTTTATCATTTATTTGAGCTGAATCGCCTAAATCACTTTCTTTAGTGCAGTCTCTAGACCCACCAGGCAGACAAATTTGCTTTCTAAAGAAAAATATATTTTTGGTACCTGTTTTCAGTACCAATTTATTTTCCGATACCGGTAGTACCTTAATTATTTTTCCGATACCATACTGGTATCGTTTAACGGTACCCATCCCTAATCATAGCTGAATAAGCATACATCAGTGACATGACTTTGTCTTATTGTGGGTTTG
The DNA here is from genome assembly GCA_900303255.1 of Lesueurigobius sanzi. Lineage (NCBI taxonomy): Eukaryota > Metazoa > Chordata > Actinopteri > Gobiiformes > Gobiidae > Lesueurigobius > Lesueurigobius sanzi. The sequence goes on along the minus strand of OMNZ01047484.1, from coordinate 15,587 downwards.
AAGCTTGAGAAAAGTGATATCTCTCATCGCAGTCTGCATGTTTACCAATAATAATGATGATAATAATAATAATCCCCTCCTCGAACCGCCACCTTATCGTGGTGGAGGGGTTTGAGCACCCGAATGATCCTATGTTGTCTGAGGCATAATGCTCCTGGTAGGGTCTCCCATGGCAAACAGGTCCTAGGTGACGGGTCAGACCAAGAGCGCTTCAGAAGCCCCTCATGATGAGAGACTATCAAGGGCCGTTACGTCGTGGGGCCGTCCTACCGTGGACCCAACACCTGCAGGAGGAGTCATAAGGGACTGGCGCAATGTGATTCAGGCAGCTTGGACTGCAGCCCCCGTGACCCGGCAACGGATAAGCGGAAGAAGATGGATGGATGGATATTAATAATGCATTGGTTTAATATAGCTCTTTTGTGGACACTCAAAGTCTCTTTACATTATTCATTCACTCCATGGTGGTGGTAAGCTACTATTGTAGCCACAGCTGCCCTGGGGTAGACTGACAGAAGCAAGGTAGCCAATCTGCGCCATCAGCTGCTCCAACCACTCACTAACACTACATTCACACAGGCTTCCTTGTAATCCCCAGAGCTCTCCCATCCAGGTAGCTTCCCAGATTTGATGGTCCATTTGTGTTGGTTGTGATGGCCCTGCACTAGGGCTGCACAATATGAAAAAGATTATATACCATAATATACCATATACCATGTCTTCAGTATTAGTGCAATAACATTAGTGTGTTTTTATTAAAACATTTCATTTCATTAAGCTTTAAGAAAAAAAATATTTTTTGCTTATAAAACCATTATCTTCAACTAAACTTTTGCATATTTTGAAGTTACCATCTGTTGTTAAAATAAAAATCAGATCCAAGACCTCAGGGATGGATCTTGTCTCACCTAATATTGAAACAAAAATAACATGGCACTAATAATTCAGCCTTGCCCTCCCAACATCTTAATGCAAATAAAACAATTCCTAAAATAAAATCAAAATGCAACATCTTGGCTCCTCCTCAGTTGTGCTTATTTTCCAGGCCTCCTCTCCCTCAAAGAGGCATTAGTACAGTGTAAACTTACACAGAAATAGCTTGAGGGCTTGGATGTGCAAATGGCAAAGATATTGCACTGTGACCTTTATCTCCCCGCACAAGATCTAATGATTCTACACCTGAGATCCTGCCATAATACATCGAACCCCATCGGCTATCATCTCTCATCAACCTCACTTTCCGAGATTGTATTCCAAAAGTCAACATTTACCCAAAAAGTCCGATTTTGTCAGCTGCAGGTAACTGAATGATGGATCTGCCCTTCATCCCTGCGCACATCAAAATCATCCCCACCATGTTCCCATTTTTTACCGCTGACAATCAGATCTCAAGAGCCATGCCTCATGCTGTAAGCCCGACATGATTTATTTCCACGATGCCCGCGTTACAAGAACCAGTCATTTTAAATCTGCATTCACAAATTTCACAGCTTGTGCTTTCCCCTAGTCGTAACACGATCGTCGCCGGCAAAGTATTCACTCTTAACCTTCACAACGTCTGTCCTAAATGAAAACCTGGGCACAAGCAATTCTCTTATCCCTCATATCAAAAATCCAATATGCCTTTTTGATGAAAATAGATTGTATGGGGCAGGCCCGCTCTCATCGCGCTAGAACGAATATGCAAATGAGTGTCGTGAGTGGTAATCCATAATCTGTAGGGGAAACCAATACTAAAGCGTCTTGAAGAATGCTACCTCTTCAGATGGAGTACATAAGATGAGAGCAGTGTTTTCCAGGGACAACAAACTGCACTATCTGCCAAATCAGCGGCTCTGAGGAAGGGATTAAGTGGCCTAAGAGCGGCAGACCAGATAGCAGATCAACAGCTCATCTCCTTCCTCTGAACGGTCGACATGTATCATCGCCGTCTTAGAGCTCCTTTCTGCCACATTGCTGTACTAACATAGTTTAATTTAGGATTAAGTAAGTGGGTTTATAGGTCCGGCTCCAAGAAATGATTGATAAGATGCCAGGGCAGGGCAAAAGTTGTTCTCCTCCAGTCTTTAGTGTGTTCTTCAACTTGTGTCCGAAGGCAAGAACTACTAGTACATCATGGAATGTTTAAGAATTATTGGCGAAAGGGAAGGGATATCTAAAGATTAGCTTTCAAGTCCTTCTCAAGTGCCTCCCCAAATAAAATCTCAATTTAAACATATACTTGATGAGTCACAATTTAAGTGCATTTTACTTATAGTACTGATCAAACCTTTAGGTATCTGCGTAGGTTCTCAGTCTGTAGTCCCACCTCTCTTGGTTCTTTTCCAACCTTTTGAACCAAGAGAGATGGGACTTAGAGGTCAACTCCTCCTACTGGTTTCTCCTAAAGAGACCCACGAGCGTGTCAAGTCTACTCATTTGCCGACAAAGCCTTTTGGATAAAGAGCGAAACGTCCTACACTTCAACTACAGAGTACAGATGAAGACTGAAGAATCTGTGCCTACGATAAAACGTTTAGGTATTCATGAAGCAAAGTATAAAGAGGAAACCCATTGGCTACCAGCTCTCCAGGGTGAACTGAGGTGAGCAGCTCTCACAGCTACTGAGGAGTGTGGGAGTTGAGGGATCTGTAAGTGAGGAGAAGGATCTTGTACTGCAGGGATAGACAACTCACACTCCAGCGTCAAATCTGGCCTCCAGTACGTCGCCTCAAGGACTCCAGATGATTTTGAGAAATATCATTACACTGAACAGAGATCTAGAACTCTAAAAAATACCAAAAATATCTTCCATCTTTAGTCTACGTGGGGAAACACTTTACATTATTTGCATAGGATACAGCAGCTTGAGTTTGGGCCACCTTGGGAGATTCGGCCCCCCATGTTTTGACTGGGGCTACTCACTCTGAGCAAACTTGCCTGTACGTTTATGGAAATCCAGATTAGATGGTGCGTTGACGGTCACTGGTGTGAGTCAGGACCCTGGCGGTGGAGTTTTGAATGCATTGGCGCCTGTCCAGTCATGAGTGTGTGTGAATGTTTATGCTAATGAGTCCGGGGGTGAGCGACAGAGGTGGGAGATGTTCCTGAGGTGAAAGAAGGAAGATCTTTTCATTGAGTGTATTGAGCGCATGCAGTTCGAAGGACAGAGTGGATGACGCCCAGGTCGTGGGTCGACGAGGACGGGCAGATTTTGTGGCTGTTGATGGTGAGCAACAGCATCAACAGCACTGCTAATATATCCCCTGTACAAGCAGTTCATACACATTTCAGCCCAAAAGGCACAAATAAATTACAGTGGTTGAAGTGGTTTCAGGAATAAGTAGTTCAGGTACTCAAGCCGCTATTGCATGGAGACATTGCATGGAGTAATCACTCATGATACAACATAAAAGGTAGTAGAATAACAATGTTTCGGTGGAAGTAAGTCTTTTTCTGCAAAGAACAAATAAGTGTGATCATTTTCATGATCATGAGAAAAACTTCTAAAGAGAAAAATACAGATACATAAAGATACATTACTGAGTGAGTGACGACAAAGACCAGTGAAATGTAGGAAAAATCCATGCAATTGCAAGACGCAGACAATGATTTTATTCAGGCAAGATGCTACTGGGTTCAATGTGTACAAACATGTGAATTCATCCATGTGCTAAAGTTGTTTTCTGTCTCATTTGCTAAGGTGACGTTGGATGACACAGAGTTGTATTCCAATGAAGCTGAATCCGATCGCATCATTCCATCCATTAAAAGGCGGAATCAGTCTAAAAATCAATACCGCCTTTATATTGTCTGCTATGCACTTAGGGCGACAGGGCAGAGCAAAGGAAGAGGAACAGTTGTGCATTATCTCCATAGATATCCTCGCCGGTGACTAAACGCCCCTTCAGATCCTCTCAGCTGTTTTGAATTCACGCTCACTCCAGCGCCTGCATGATTACCTCACAGGACTAACGCTCGGGTCAACATCACAGAGGGGCTTTGCTTGTTATTATCAAACAGCCACAACTGCAGAGGCCGCAGCGAAAAGACTCTGCTGAACACAGCTTTAATACATTTCCAGAAATACTACATCTTCTCGAGATTAGAAGATAGGAGGAGAGATAGGGGCACCATCAGTCTGCACCTCCTACAGACAGGATAGGGCCTAATGAAAAAGAGAGAAGGTCTACAGACACAGACTGCGGTGCTTTTATGTTGGGTCGTGAAGCAATAATGGGTTTTAGTGTGAAGAAGCCATGCACTGTGGAACGTTTTTATGTAATATTCTTGGATAGCAAAATACTAGCAAGCGTGATGGAAATGCTTGCTTGGAAGCTTGGCAGCTTAATGTTCCTACAATGCCCGAAGTGCACTCAAGATAAACAAAAGTCTGGGCTCTGTTTTTACATGTTCTCATCAGAAAGAAGTAGCTCAGAAATACGAGTGAACTGATGAAACAATTTAAAACTTACTATAGACTGTGTCTGTATGAATCACAGTTCCCACACAATCAGTAGTGTGTTCTATTGTATTTTATCTGCAGTTGTCAAGCATCTAAAAACATATCTGCTAGTGTAACTATTATTTTTACAGTTTGCCATAGCTACTGCCCTCCACGTGAATGCTGTGAAACGTATCTATAAGTAATCGTAGCAGAGTATAGGGTTGTTTTATTCACGTATTTGAGACAAGGATTTATCCTGATTTGACACAGTTCAGAATTGTGATGCTGAACATGGTCTAACTCAGGGCCTATGGCTCGGGAGCCAGATGTGGCTCTTTTGATGACTGCATATGGCTCTCAGATAAATCTTAGCTGGCATTTCTTAACACAATGAGTAATAGGGGCGTAACGATGCATCGTTCCATGATGCTCAAATCTCACGGGTTTTTGTCCATATTTTCTATTTTATAACCACCTCACTCTTGTCATACGTCTGTGCACACATTCAAACAGAGCTTGTATCATCCCACTAAAGTGAAGGCTGCAGACGCTCAGTTTCAGTTTCATAATAATAAAAAAAAAAAAAATCAGGATGGGCTTGTATAGGGTTCTCCTGAAGACGACCACATTGTGTGTAAAAATCTGGCTATAGATCCAGAGTAGTAGGCTAAACTGTATGTGGTCCAGACAAATGCATGAAATTCACAATTTTCTTCACAATGTTGGTCATAACCATTCTTCTCCATGTGTGCATTGTCCAATCACGGTAAAATATTTTTTTCCAACATGGATAAGGTAGACATTCATGTTAAAACATAAAGTTGTCCAGGAACAGTCCAAATACCAAAGACTCTCTGTGACAGTCAAAGTGAAACTTAACAAGCACATGGTCCACATGTGACAGTGCTGTTCACTTTGGGAAACATGCATTTGTTTTGTATTTTGTTTAGTATTGTGACAGGGGCATATTTCATCATTAAGCAGTATTACCAATTTTATCATAAATCAGATCATAAATACTGCCCAATAATAAATATGCATTATTTTATAACTAAGTGGTTATACCCCGAGTAAGAACTGTTTTATGCATCATAGGCTAACTCCAGTATAACAACGTTGCTAACAGAAAAAAAAATAGAATCATTTCTGAAACGTATTACTCTAAAGTTGTTGGTCTTGTTTAAAAATTCACACATTTAGTTTAGAGTTAAAAAGAAATATTATATGGCTCTCACAGAAATAAATGTTAATATATGTGACTTAGCAAAAACAGTTCCCGATCCCTGAGTCTAACTGGTACCAGCACTATATTGGGCCCTATTTTAACAAAAACAAAACAGAAAATGGGACTAGCGAGTTTCCAGTAACTTTATATGAAAAACATCATCTATATTGAATATAACCAACCAAATAAAGTATTGCATATAATGAGCTCCATATTACACAATCCTAAAAGATGAGAATAGGCAATCAAGATGGTTTCCTGATTCGCTCTATGGTTCTTAAAATACACACACATACGCACGCACACAAGCACAGAGAGAATACAATATCAAAGAACTGCATGTCACACTGACTTCCTTTGGTTTTTTTTTATAGGTTTGAAGCACTGACTTCAAATAAAGTTTATGAAAGATGCTCCAGAGCAGACCATAATTTGATACTCTCCAGCTGTTCCAGATTGACTTGAGTTTTGGATCACGCTGTTGCCGGTTGTGTATTAGCTACTTATGCTTTTCACAGAGTACAGGAGCTTTATCTAGGCCGGGTGAGCATCATGCCAAAAAATGTGTATCATGATTTTGTTAGAACGTGGATCACAATTTAGATTTTGTCACAATGTCACAAAACATCATATTGTCTTAGTAACACAAGCTCTCTGCAGTTCACACTTCTCCATAATTGGTGTAATCCAGGGGTGCTCAAAGTGCTGCCCGGGGCCCAAATGCGGCCCTGAGACCAATTTTTGTTGGCCCTCAAGCTTCTTGCTGAATGGCCACACGTCGCCAGAAATGGTACTTTTTACGGTTTCATTATTTTACATAATTTTAACTTGAATAACCAATATTTTTGAGTTTGTCAGAGCTGGAATTAATGTTCCAAGCCTGAATAAACATGTGGTTAAAACATTCATAAATTACCCCGGGGCCCACAATGAAAAACGGTTGGACACTCCTGTTTTAATCCAACAGGAGATGTGTGGGGGGAAACAGTCTGTGTTTGAGCATAGAGCTGAATTAAACAGAAAAAAACAACAACTGAATCTACAAAATAGCAGAAATAGCAGACAGTCACATGGACCAGATCACAATTTGATATTTATGGATAGATTTATAGATATTGTTATGTTTGTTCAGTTAATTATAAAACTTCAATATTTGCTATGCCAACCAACCAACATTTATTTTCCTATCACATCTTCAAGTCAGGCATCAACATCCTCCAGTGTGCCCTTCTTTTCTGCTGAGCTCATGTTGCTCGGTTGAAAAGAGTCCGACTCTTGCAGCACCATCAAAGTCACTTCTGCCTCAGCCACCAATCAAACACGAGACACGTCTTAGCATCCACTGTGTCAACACTGTCACTTCTAACCCAGTTATTTACCATCCAACTTCATTCATAATAAATATGAGGTGTGATGATGCAGAGTCCATCAATGTGTCAGGTGTGCATGAGCTACGGCTGCCAAGAGGCTTTGTGAGGAGAGACTTTTATATTCATGCGCTAGAAATAAGGTGATTTTCCAAAATGTCTACAATGGAGCAGGTATGGAGATGTCCTGAGATTAACCAATGTACCAACAATGCTGTGTGTTTGCCTGGTTTACCTTGCGTTTCAACAGCATTTTCAGTTAACATAGTAGGCATATATGGCTTTTAGAAGTGTGCTAAAAGTCTGAAGGCTGGATTCACACAGTGTCAAGAGGTGCAGTTACACAAGCCTTTTGTGAAGGTTGTCCTATAGTCAGAGAAGCAGACAATTCCAGCAGGCAGCTCCATAGACCCATTTCATGAGGTGTACACAGACTAAATTAGGTGTATGTGTGCGCAGACTGGGCGCAAAACAACTGGAATACTGCATTGTACTAGCATTAAAAACAACACAATGCCATTGTGTTGCGTTATCGATTGCACAAATAGGAAGTACCAATAACACAGAATTTAATTGGTCGCACATGCACAGCCTTTTCACAAGAACATACAAGACTTGCTTTTAAACGAACCAAATGGTCCGAAGTTGAAATCAAGGACAGTGGTGTAGTCTACGTGATACGCAGGTATACGCCGTATAACCACCAGAAAGCCTGACGAATTGCTGTATGCCCACCACAATTGAGCAAAGATACGCATCAATCATTTGCTCCGTTTTATTTTTGTGCCTTTTCTCCGTATAAACTGCATAAACTTTTCCAAACTCGTCCTTTTCTGAACATGAACGCATGTCTTTCCACTCTCTCCCTCGCACGCTCTCTCTCTCGCGCTCTGTATCCCTCTCCCCCTCGGACCCGATATGGCCAAAACTAGGCAGCTTTGCAAACTTGTGTCTTCCTTTATAAACACAGTCACATGGCTAATCAGGATACAGTCCCCAAAAAGAAAAGTCATGCATCAGGCTGAAGGACTGACTCTGAGAGCTGCAGGGTCGGAGCAGGGGAATCAAGGGACTGGGGTACCTGAAACAAAATCCATTACATAGCAAATAAAATAGCTTATGTACATGAAAAGCTGTCCAGTTTTCATGTTATTATCCCACATAATGATTGTGTCATTAATATATTTTCGGCTGGGAAATTACCTCCGCGAATGTGCGACGGGGGGGCCACACAGTATACCCACCAGAAAAATGAAGACTACACCACTGATCAAGGATACACGCATTTGTGGTGCTCATTTTATATCGGGTAAGATTCTTTCTTTATTTACAAAGAAATGGTGACATGACATGAAATAATTGTGTATTAACGTTAATCTTTTAGGCTTTATCGTAAACCTCCCTGTACAGAGAGCTGCATTCATACTGTATATTTAGCGTTTTGGGAAACTTGGTAATCAGCCTTGAGAAGTGTCCTGTCTTTTATACTTGTAATTGTGTACATATTCTCAGATATGTACACTCCAGAGTACCTATAGCCGGATTTCTTTCTTTATTCTACTCTCACATTTATTATTTTGTTGTTAGTATTATAGGACTTATTTTAGGATTGTTATTTTAAAATGGTTATTTTTATTTTAAGATTACTATCTGAGCTACTGTGACAATGCAATTTCCCTTGTGGATCAATAAAGTCTGTCTAAGTATAAGCCAATATTATTATTATATGGGTGATATTAGTGGATATTCCCGTCAGCGTTGTTACATGCCAAAAAACAAAATGCCTTAGATGTTAGATTTATCTTGCATATTAGTGGTGTGGGTCCTACGTGACTCTTCCAAACTAATGCTAATGCCAGTATTTATAATATCATTATACATATTTTGCATGTGTCCTGCACTCGTGCGACTGCACTTAAAGTGAGTTTCCGAAAATAAGCGGCTGCTCCTCCGGTGACAATCTTTCTACGTACTTTCAACTATTTTCTAGCTTTGACACTGGTTCATCATTGTCATTATTCAAGTGTAACCAATGTAAACAACTGATATATGAATAACTGATATGTGATGTTGGAAGCATATGGTTTCTGCGCACACATCAGTCTATAGAAACTAAATGTAGAAAGGGGAGATGACCTGTATGTTGTTTCTGTAACAAGAACAGAAACAACTGTACAGTATATTCAAGAAATACAAAAAAAAACAAGTAGGGGCAACTGAAGAAGCCCAAAAGGGTAGTTAGGTGACCGTTCTCCAATCAAAATCATACTTAAGGCTGAACTACCTGAAATCCACAGTTCTCAAACCGTGAACGTTGGAGGTAGGTGTGTAAAATCTCTCAGCTGTTGCCTAAATGTCTTTCTAGCTCTCAAAGACCCTCACCACATCCAGATTGTTCACTCGAGTTAATTAGAAGCACGTCTGGGCCGGAGTTCAGAGCGAGACCGAGTTGAGACGAGAACAAGCCGGACCGCTCAAGCTAACACTGCTAAATTAGCCTCTGACTTCCGCATTCGAGCTGGGAGCTAATGATGCGCTTACAATGTAGATCTATGGTCACAATAGAAGTTTAATCTTGGACTATTTAAATAAAGGCTATTTTAATATGCAATGAGGTTGCTGTTTAGTTAATACAATGAAAATAGTCCTAGTTAATGTATTAAGCTGCAAATTTGGCACTACTATTTACAATGTGCAGATGCTATTCCTGAGATTTTGGAAGTAAATAATATTTTTAAAAACTTACACAGCACTTTTCAATCTTAACACTTCAATAAATGTCAAATGGAAATCACATAATGTCACAACAACGACACCAATATATCATTAAAGCCTAACTCCATCTGGCCATATATCTTCAGTATGTGGTCCACAGTTTTGATTGAAAAGTGAAGCCTATATTTTGCTTGTTTACCTGCTCCTCCTTTAAGGCTCAGTGCAGTTCTGGCATGTGCTCTTACAGTTGACTCTGTTCCCGTCTGGTTTGTACCCTTGACAGCCGGGTAAATAGACCACATTGGATGGACAGCTTCTCGGTGTGCCAGTGTGGACAAGCTTTATATACTTTACTTTATATCTAAGAGCACTTCCTCATCGCAGATACACACAAAAATCCTCCCAGTCTCAATATTTCCACCTTCTTTCCATATGCTTCTAGCCAGGATTTTGCCTTTTCTCTCAGGCTTCTTTATGCACCGTGCACAATACAGAAAGTGGTCTCTGGGGGGGGGGGGGGGTGCTCTGGAGGTTGAATTCATCATATTATTGACTGTGTAAGTTCGACAGGTGTGGGAAAGGTTACAACAGCACAAATCACATTCACAATCAGTCATCTTTGTCACAAAAGCATCAATAATAGAAAACCCAGACGAGGAATGAAATTTGACATTTGCGGTGGTAGAACCTTGCATGCCAGAGTGCACAGGTCTGAGCAATCGCAACGCATAGCAAATATCCTGTAAGAAAGGTTAATGCCACAACGGCACACATGGGCAAGTCTTGGACAAGTCTCATTGATTTGAATGCATTAACACATACAGGTATTAGTGTTACAGGGAGGGCATATTACAGGGAGGGCATATTACAGGGTCACATCTTAAGCAGAGAAAATGTGAAATATACATTCTGGATGCATGAATCATCAAATTGGTGCAGTATGTCATAGACCAGGGGTCTCCAACCTCTTTGCGCAGCAGAAGTGGCAGTGAGCTATTTCTGCTTCAAAGAATCACAATTCAACACAATTAAATATTATTACAGTAGTTTCCACTTTATACTTTGCTATATTCACCTAAATGTTTGGAGATGATTTGTTCTGAACAAAAAAATGCATCTTAAAATTTGCCTCATCAAACGTATGTAGAAATGTAGAAAGCTATTGGCGAGCTACTTGGAAAGGGCTGGCGAGCTACTGGTGGCTCCCGAGCTACTGGTTGGAGATAGACAGATAAAGTTCGATGCGTTTCCAGTTTGTTTGACAATATTTCAAAGTTAGTGAACCAGTTAATGAAAACTTAAAACAGTCTTAGTGCTGTTTGTGGTATCAATTCCAATGCGATACTGAACCGATACTGAACCGATACTTACTCACCAACTTAACCTCAGTGAATATGGGCATGCTGTATCAATACTTTTGATCTAGCTTCAACCAATCAAGGCTGGGGCAGAAGCTATGACTGAGTCTCACCTAAAGCAGTGAAATGATGTTGGCCACTGTTGAAGGCCTGTGTTTGTATTTTAGTTTAGAAATACTGTTACAGAATTACTGAAAACATTTTCCATCCATTAATGGCTTGATCACTTTATGTTGAAGTTGTCAATATTAATCCAACAAGGACCAGTCACTTTTTCACTCACAAACCAGTTGTTTACATTACAACAAATATGTCTCATGGTATTGGTTAGAATCACGAATCGGTAGATACCCCAAGTATTGGTATTGAAAGCAAAAAAGCTGGATTGGTGCATCTCTAGTTATTTTAGCCTGGTAATAGCATCTACACCTCACAGCAAAACAATAAACTGTGTAAAAATGCATAAGCCAGGTCTCTGTGTTTGCATGACGTCTGAGTGGATTTTCATTTTAGTGAAATCCCTGTGAGTTATTAGAGAAGAGAAACAAACCTCGATGTACTGTAGCTTCTGACCCTTTCCAATTAACGTCAAAGCACCTCTTTTTGTTTGTCTGTCCTCTCTCCAGTCGGTGAGTGAGAAAGCATCTCTACATCTGTTTGTCAAAGACAACGGCGGAACAAGAGCAGCAATAATGACAAGCCTGAGTCACGCCACTAACCTTTCATCATTGTACTATGGTGCAGGCGGTCCCCACAAATTAACCTGGGACATTAGAGACATACAGCGGAATTGTTCACTCCCACCTGAGTTCACATGAGACACTTCCTCAGCAGATGGGTTAACTAAGATAACGGTCTACAAAATTGTGATAATGATATTATTGTAATATCTTACTAAACCTAAACCAGGACTAAAACAAAGCTATATTAGGCAGGTCTGGGAGCGTGGCATCTAAATGCACTCTGTTTAATGCTTTTCAGATCAGAGTACTACCAAAATAGTTCATAGTGCTCATTTTTCATTGCAGTATAGTGGTGTCTTTCTTGCCTCTCTGCTCAAAGGGCTAGTGCTGGAAAAAAAACACTTGTGATGTGGTTCCCTCTTCATCCCACATAAAGAGAGCAAGAAACAGGCATTACAAAATGGAAATGGAATGATATGACTATTGTTTCAGTCAAACCTCAACAGTCTGCTTATATAAGGTACTTTAGGAAACCTTTACAGCCTTATTGCTTATTGAATTCTGAGTATTATACATGTATTTTCAGCTTTTTTTTCAGTCTTTATAGTGGACAGCCCTGGACAGCTGCCTTAGTCTAAGCTGCAGGTTTTGTACATACAGTATTGTAGGCCTATAGCTCCATAAGATATTGGTGACAGACATTACTCAAAAGATTAAAATTCATACCCAAGTGAGAAATTGGTGTCTCAATGTTGTGTTCCCAGGCCTGGATAAAAAGAAGCACCAGAAAGACCACAAAACCAAGAGTAACGAGAAATGATAGAACTCCACACTCACGCTAAAAGATTATGTTAAAAATGCCCTCCCATGCCATTTTGTAATGAGTGTATTGAGTTTGAGAAAATCTCTCGACCAAAAGTTCACAGCAGATCACATTTTTCTCTTTTTCAAATCAAAAGGCTCTTTCTCTTTCATAGCATAAGTCACAATAGCAAAGGCACAGTTGAGGCCAAATGTCCATTTCCGACAATAGTCAGAGAATCTGTCCTTCAGCGTGTTTTGCAGAAGCGTGCGTGCTTATGGGAGAGAGACTGCACATAGCCCGTGTTTGCTTTGACAAACTGAAGAGTGAAATGGGAGCATGTCTGCAGTACAGTCGCTGCTGGCATCTAGATTTTCACAGTGTGCTTGTTATTCCGCCCGGCCCTGATGCACCCAGCGAATGAAAAGGGAAAACGCACAAGCCACATATGTAAGTAATAAAATATGTCACGGTCTAAATGGACATCTATACCTTCTCGATTGGTAATGTGTACCATATGTGAGTGGTGCAGAGGGGGGTTTGTTCAGTGGTGATTGTTTAACTGAAGACTTGTCTAAAAGTTATAGATTTACTTAGCTGCAAAAATACTACTGATGTTTCCTCGTTGGTGCAAGAGATGGCTTTGTGTTTTTAAACCCAGTTACTATAATTATGCAAATGTGAATGCAGTACTTAATATACACAAAAATGATGAACATTATTTTATTAAGAAGGGAAGCTTATTGGATGTACACATTGGAAACACCCAAGGGCCTCAATGAGGAGCTTGGTTTTCGGCCTTTTGTGTGATGTACATTTCAATGCTGACGCCTGCACTTCAGTGCCTATGTGTTTGACGGTTCTACATGGGTCTGCAGTGTTTTTATTGTTATTGTTGTTTTTATGCTACCCCGGGGTGTCTCTGTTACTGTATATAAGGTATATGTTGTAAATACATATATAATGTGGTTGTTTGGGGTCACCATTTGACGATTGGCCAGCACACATGATCCATTTTTTTCAATACTATATGAAGGCGTTCCCTGATGGTTTTGTGTTGTTAAAATAATATATGCCATGTACATTGTACGTTCATATATTTTAGACAAAAATTGTCATGTGATCTGTGTAATCAGGTACTAAGTACATGTACATGCAGGTGTGTCTGAGCCACACTTTCAGTCTGAAGAAGGGCTGCCTGTCCAAAACGTCACTCTGGTGAATCAATAAATTGGTGAGCGCCATCAGTTGTGCTATTTGTCCTTTTTTCTACATTTTATACTAGTGCAATAACTAGCTCTACTGTTAGTAAGAAGTAACTAAAAGAAGTAGATTTAACATTTAGTGAATATAAAGAGTAATCTTGTAAAGTTACCACGAGACAACTGGACTCGTATTAAAAGTACAACGAAAACTCAATTCTTTTGCATTCGTCCACCAGCTTAGGCACACGCTGTTCATGAACCTGCTCTCATCACAAATACTCTATCTGTATGAAAGTTATACGCTTCTATAACATTCATTTTTAACTCCAGAGCTTGTTGGTAGAAAGTGCAGAAACCCCAGCCTGTCAAGGAGACAGTGATGATTGTAGATGAACAAGGAGGCGGTGCGTCACGGTTTGCACATGTGCCTGTCGCCATGCCGCAGCAGGCAGACTCCCTGTCGGCCGGCTTCCATCAGGGGATTGACAGAACTATTAGACGTCTGCCAGACACGTAGGACGCGGCAAGGTTACCTCCACCGCGACACTCACGAAGCACATTCATTACTGTTTCTCTGCACTAATTAACAAGGATTTTTACAATCAATCAATATCCATCACTGCTACAACATCTCCTGGTTTGAAAAGTGAAGCAGGTGGACGGACTCATGCATGTTGAGGATATGCGCGGGCACACAGTGGTCCGGAGGTCAGTGGCGGCGGCTCTCAGGGGAGGTAATAGGATCGCAGTCCACTGGAACAGCGGCACAAGTGCATCAGCAGATTCACAGCCTCCTGCCGCTCACGCACGCCTCAGCATCAGGGGTTTTGTCTGACTTTCACTTTGATTCAAGCATCTGTGAAAACCATACGACTAGTCAAATTTGTCCTTTTAGTGAAGTGCAATTAATCAGGCAGGATTTGAAGTGCATAAACCAACATAATTGTCTTTCTTAAAAGGCACTATACCTGATTTGTTTTGTTACAATTAATGAAGGAGGGATCGAGTAAACTAAATTGATAGGTGTGGTCCAACCACATTCCTAACTTTCCCAACACATTTGTAAAATCCCATTTCTTTACAGAGATGAGTTTATGATCACATTTGTATGGTCACTGGCAAAGAAATGCAACAAAAGTAGCCTGCAAACTTATGAAATTGACAAAAAAAAATGCGTCCTTGGGAGAGGACCCCTATTCATAGATGTCTCTTAATGTCTCTTAGCATCTCTCTCTCTAAATAAACTACACAAGCATCTCTTATGCACACTAAATAAGATAAATAAATAAAAACTCTAGGACCTCCCTGAGGTTTCTTCTTTTGTTCCAATGGGTTTTTGGAGTTTTTCCTTGCCGAGAAGGAGGGTCTAAGGACAGGGGATGCCCCAGGACAATTAATATTCTCTAATTGCCTTTCTTTTTCTTGTGATTTTGGGCTATACTAGATACATTGGAATTGAAATGACATACAATATAGTTAAATTTAAACATGAATGTAGTTTTTCCAAAATAGATCAGACATACAGTGAAGAAAGTAAGTATTTGAACAGCCTGCTATTTTGCAAGTTCTCCCACTTAGAAATCATGGAGGGGTCTGAAATGTTCATGTCCAGTGTGAGAGATAATCTAAAAAGAAAAATCCAGAAATCACAATCTATGATTTTTTAACAATTTATTCGTGTGATACAGCTGAAAATAAGTGTTTGAACACCAACGTTAATATTTGGTAGAGTAGCCTTTGTTTGCAATTACAGAGGTGAAACGTTTCCTGTAGTTCTTCACCAGGTTTGCACAGGAGGCAGGAGGG
>OMNZ01047482.1:4978-18559 GCA_900303255.1 Lesueurigobius sanzi | reverse complement strand
CTGTGAGGTGAGAGTGCTAACCACTGCTCCACCATGGATGCCATTGTTTACTTATGCAAGTGAACATTGTCATTTCTTGACTTCAATTCTTCAGTCTTCATCTGTACTCTGTAGTTGAAGTGTAGGGGGTCTCGTTCTTCATCTAAAGAACTTCGTCAGCACTGAGGAGCTTCTTCATAAAAGACCCACGAGCTGTAAAGTTTGCTCAGTGCTGACGAAGTTCTTTGGATGAAGCACGAAATGTCCTATACTGCAACTACAGAGTACAGAACTTACACAAATGTTTAATCAGGTAAATTGACCTAAAATTCACAAAAACAGTGAAAAATACTTTACTATTTCTTCTGGTGGTGTTTGAGAATCCCCAGCTGGGGCATGCCCACCAGGGAGCAGCCTCCTGCCAGAGCACTGAGCCCCATAAAACTGCCAAGTAACTGTCAGTTACATGAGCTCACAGACACTTGAGTAAAAAGGGGCTTGTGCTGAAAGGTAACGTGAGAAACAAGTGTGTCCCATTCACTTTTGCAGTTCTTACTTTGGATCTTTGACAGTGATGATGTGCATAAAATCCCCTTTACAACAGCGAAAAGTGAAAGGGTAAATATGTAGGTCAGAACGTAACTTTGTCTCCCAGAAAGACAGAAGTGTTGAGATTAAAGTGGCATGCTTACATTCTTATATTCTCTAAGTAAGTAAACACTTGAAATATTTTTTTTCATAACTAGTGTGTCCCCATTATATGAATAGGAAGTGCTATAC
Organism: Lesueurigobius sanzi; assembly: GCA_900303255.1. NCBI lineage: Eukaryota > Metazoa > Chordata > Actinopteri > Gobiiformes > Gobiidae > Lesueurigobius > Lesueurigobius sanzi. Next base: position 17,800 of record OMNZ01047482.1, on the reverse strand, counting down.
TCACCTCAAACCAACAGCACATTTGGGTTGGATGATGCTATATTAGACATAGATTTATTTCAGATACAACAACAAATACAAGCCTGATATAGAGGTTGTAGACATTTAAAATCTAAATAGAAATAGAACTTTAAACTTTGCAAACTGAGTGGCAGATCAATGAACAACAATCCAAACTTGCCTTTTTAACAACTCATCATGCAGTTATATAGTGTTAGATGTGTTTTTGTTAGTCTCGAAGTGAGTCCCCGACCGGAAACTGCAGTTCAAATAAGCCAGGATCCTTTTGCTTAACATTTAGCTCAACTAAATTGCCATTCTCGCACAATGCAGGTCAACGCATAATAGTTTCTGCTTTTGGGCTTGTACTATTTAGTCGAATGTATCTTTCCTCATATAATCCCAGCGTTCCAGTGCGTAGAGGCTCTTTTCCCCCTCAGCTCCAAACGCTCCATCAACACTGGAAAAAGTCATCTAATAAAATTTACAGCTTCTTGAAATGAGAATATTTGACCTTTTTTTTTAGTAGTAAAATGATCTGCCAATGTAATAAGTATTTGTGCACCTAAAACAAATATAAACATACTAATGCACCTAAAAAATAGATAATGAATGTAATGAATTTTTCTTGAAATATTGGATAAAAATCTTATTCCATTGGTATATTTTTTTTTTACTTGGCAAGACAGAGTTACTCACCAGATGTTCTGAGTTCGTAATCACACCAGGTGTCCTCTACAAATAGAGGAGATGTAGTCGCTGGTACTCACTTCTTGAGAAAGGCTTTGTTGGGGCTGATAGAAGAAGAAACCAGCAATATGTTTTAACAGATTCTAGTATGCTTTAGCCCAGTACAATAAAGGCTTTTTACAAAATGTAAATAGAGAATTATTGTTTTATTTGTTGTTTGTTTATTTATTTCGAACATGCTATGTACACAAACAATAAAAAAGAAACATATAAACTAAAAGAGATTACAACTGCAAATGAATAGAAGAGAAATTTCCAAATACACATGTTCGAAAGGGAGTAGGAAGAAGTTAAACTTATTTGATCCTACCCCCAGTTTCATACTTTAGCATAAAATTCTTCACAAGATACGCCTTAGTCTCTGATTCTTCCATTAGCAACAGTAATCACAAGTAATAATCCTTCCTATTATAGGGTGGGAAGAGTGCCTTGCTTCTTCGTCTTTGTTTCCTCTACAGAATTACTCAAATCTGTATAAAATATTGTTAATTCCAGTCATTTCAAGTCATGAAGACACGCTGCACTTTGTCCCGTTCCTCTCAAAATGCGGCTTATTACTACACAATATTGATCGAGAGACCTTATAAACATAAGACGAAGACTTAAAAAAGCAAAACAAGATCTCATCTCTCTGCTCACTCTTCATGGTCATAACCACTGCGCCATTAGCACCGATTACATCCACATCAAGAACAAACTATTAGCGCTAATGTCGCGGGCCCCGAGTATCCCTACTACCTGGGTATACAATCTGCATACCCCCCGTTTCTCGCTGGTGGTGCTGTCTCCTCCCCGCGCCTCTGTGGGCCTGCGGTGTCCAGAGCCGAAGAATGCAGGCCTCCACATGTGCGAGTGTTTAAGGGGCTGTAGCCGTCCCGTTAAATAGTGCTGCTGATGATAATTGTGGCCCGCGTGATGGCTCCCTTGTTAAAGACACTGCCCGTAGAGTGCATTTCAGGCCTGTAATTGCAGCTTGTTAGGATAATGCCAATCAGGAGCACTGGCCCTCGCATGTGTGTGTGACCGAGAGGGGAGAACAGCAGCGGTAGCAATGGGTTGTTACAGACGAAAGTGTGAAGCAGGGGGTCGGTCATATCCAGAGTGTAAGGAAGGGTGTCTGAGTTAAAGTGTGAAAAGATCAATAATACAAGGCAAATCGTTGGTTGGAGATGGGCCAATAAGAAAACAATCTTTTAGCCACTCCATCTAGGAATATTTTTTTTGAATTGGGATTGCTCAACTACTGTATATGGTTCATTGTTTGTAAGCATCCCGGGCTTAGCTGGAGGCGGAAAGCTAGACCCCTATCTATTTCCATTGTAGCTGTAAACAAATGTCTAACTGTTGGAAATATCAGATAAAACCTTATTTTATCATCTCAAATGTCATTCCTCTTGTTCTTGCTCCTTAAGACACAACAGGACCACATTTTTTTGTTATAGTTTTACACTTAAAATCGCTAGTTTTAGTTTAATCTTATTTCTCTTGCTCACTTCCTGCCTCCAGCTGATGTCACTGATGATGTAAGCAGTGAAAGGGTCTATAACCCTTTTAGCAAAAAGAGCCGAAAAAGTTGGGGAAAAAAGATTTTTTAACTTGATTGGACAATGCACAGGTGGAGAAGAATGGTAACTTATGACCAACATTGGATTTTATGCATTTGGACCATAATACACTGCTCTGGATCTACTGTATAGCTGGATTGTTACACACAACATGGTCATCTTCAGGAGAACAAGCCCACACTGATGTTTTTATTACTATGAAATGTAACCCCTATTACTCATTGTGTTTAGAAATACCAACTAAGATGTATCTGAGAGCCGCATGCAGTCATCAAAAGAGCCACATCTGGCTTCCGAGCCATAGGTTCCCTACCCCCCTGGTCTATACAGTATCAGTCAGAAGTTTGGAAAGTATTGGCTTTTCTTTTTTCTTTTCAACCCTATTTACATTGTATGATTCTCATTCAAGGCATTTAGCTAGGAATGAATTATATAGGAAACAGTAAAACGGCGGTAAAGGCCAAAATCACAAGAGTTGCATCAGAGGAATTCACAGACATCAAAAGCGCAAAATATGTGTTATATTTTAAAATCTTTTTACCAACCATTATTTTTGGCATTTTCTCAATGAGCTTCAAAAGGTAGTGAACTGAAATGGTTTTCAAAGATAGAAAAGAAGTAAGGATAGAAAAAAGGATATTTTGATGAACGCCTTCAGTGAGAATCTGTAACGTAAATAGTCTTGAAATGAAAGAAAAAAAGTGTTTCCAAACTTTTGACTTGTACTGCACATAATAAAATGCTTGGGTATAGGTTCTCAGTCGCCAAAGAATGATTCATTGTAGCATGCAGAGATTTGCAAATATCGTCGATTGGACTTTTTGCTTTCATTTTCAGAAGCTCCTCGAATTTGTGGTCAAAATGTAAGACTCTTAAAACCTCTAATAACAAAGTAAACATGTGTTCTGTCTCTGATTGTAAGATCATGCTCTAAACTGCGAAATACAAAAAGCCATATTGAAGCCACTGGTACCAAAATCCCACAGAAATGAGAGGTGAGGGTGAAAGCAACAGGTGTTTATAAAATTTTAATCGTATAAAACTGCCATAAGCAATTTAAGATATTCGTCAAATTAAATATCTTTTTTTACCCACAGTGACTGCCAGCGCAAAGGCCACACATTTCTTCCAACTTAGTCATATTGTGGTACAGTAATCCATCCTTTGAACAACCAAATTATACAGTATCCTTCCCCCAAAGTTGGACCAAACACGCGTCCTTGTTATTCCTCGTATAAAAATGTGCGTTCTGGCCGGCGATGTCTCATGTTTTAGAGTTTGGGATGGAGCCAGTGAGAGCGAGAGGCCTGGCACTTCTAATGCTCTAATGGTCCGCTATACTTTCTTCTTTTTTTTGCGGGGGTGGCACCAAAGCAAGCACATGGCCGGTGGTGTATAATTTAGGATTTCTGCTGCGCTAAACGGCACTCTAGCTCAATAGCCGTCGATATGAGAGCTTGTAAAACGCGTGTCGGAGGAGTTGGAGGCGGGTTTGTCTTGTTAGGTGCTGGAGGAATGCGGGAGGAGGCAGGTGGTGGAGGGCCAAGGCCAGCCAGGGTCCATATGGGTCTGATCACAAGAACAGTAGTGGCAGCTTATATGGCTTTGGCTGCTTTGTTCCACTGCACTGAGCCTCGCTGGGTCCAGAATTAGCAGATGTGATTCTAGGCACACTGGGGGCTATGGGTGTTTTTGGTCGCTGTGAGTTGAATTAATAAGTAGCCGTGGTGGACGTTATTGTCGACAGGTTGGCAAATTTAATGGAATCTAAAGCATTGTTAAACGTTCTCAGTGCCCATTGAGGCTTGTTGACCACTGCATCAATGCCATCAAGGTAGTTTATAAATGCGAGAAGTATAAGGTCCAAAAGGTAATCCTACATACACTTCTTCAGGTACTCATGGTGGTGTCATTTACTTCTGTTTGCCTGTTATATATTGCTATAGTCAAGGTTTATACGTCAAATGTAATGGTTTCTAAAGGAAGTTTAATGTCCAAATACCATATTTTTAAGTCCACAAACATACAAAATCTGCAATTTTCTTTTTCAAGATTTGCTAACATTCCAACAGAGGAAAGAAGGGGAAATGTTGATATTCAAAAGCAAAATGGATACATCAAGCAAATTTTGTGTACAATTTCAGCCAAAACTGTATAAATAGCTGAGCAATGTTGTTATTTTCCAAGAAATTGTACTTAATGACTTTACTTTTAGGGCAATTAATTTAAAGACACTCTACGGAAGTTAAAATAAAAATATATATATATATTTTCCACCCCCTACATGCTCCAGCAATGTCCCTCTGTACTCTGAGCCCACACCTATCCCACTCAATTGCCGCTATAAGCCTGCACTGTCACTCTAAAGTTGCCTCCTCGGCCGAGGCAGCAGTCATTCACCAGCTTAACATGGAGACTGCAGTTACACGGACGGCCAGAGGTGGCAGTCACGAGTATGAAAATTGACAGCCTCCGTTGAGTCCCTTTAATGATACAGTTTTTGAGACCTTAATTTTGGCACAAATCATTTAAAGGCTTAAAGGTGCATTATGTAACTTGTTAAGTGAAAAAACCCTCAAAGAACTTGATAATAGTGAGTATTTGACCAGTCAATGACCCACTTTTGGTGGCAATGTTTTAATGCACAGTCCCTGTCAAATAAACAAATAAACAAATAAATAAGGTCCAGGGTTCGTTCCCGGGACTGGACGGGACGGGGGGTGAAGTTTGCATGTTCTGCCCGTGTCTGCGTAGGTTTCCTCCGGTTTCCCCTACCACTAAAAACATGTACAATAGGATCCCCTGAGAAAGAGATTCTTAAGTGGGACTTTCCTGGTTAAATAAAGGTCAAAAATAAAAAAATTACTTTCCATCACAGCGGCCCATGACACTCAGAATCAATTTGTTTATGTAGGTTCTCAGTCATATAGGAGTTGTCCATCGTAGGCAAAAATTCTTCAGTCTTCATCTGTACTCTGTAGTTGAGGTGTAGGACGTTTCGACCTTAGTCCAATAGCTGATGACGATCTTTGGACTAAGATCGAAACATCCTACACTTCAACTACAGAGTACAGATGAAGACTGAAGAATTTTTGTCCAGAATCAATTGTTTTTAGGGTTTCATACCAGAAACTTACCAGAAACCTTATAAACAATTGATCCTTGCGCGTCTTAGAGGCCACTGTGATGGAAAGCCAAGGTGCCATTCTGTCACTTGGTCACTAAAAGTAAAATTATGCATTAATGTCAAGTTTTGTTTTGTCACATACAAAGTTAGTAGTAGTGCATCTTTAATGGTGTTGAATGCTCTGACGAAACACTTGGCCGAATGAGTCATCGCTGTAGTATCAAAGGTTGCATAAGTGGATCAGATAGAGAGAAAATTCTTCTCCAAGTCCCAGAGCGAGATCCTGGCACCTACATTGGCAGCAAGAGCCCGTGCAAACATCACAAAGACGGCCATGCCCAGAATCAAACCCAATCTTCTCTCGCTGTTTGCTCACCACCTTGTCTCTGTCCTTTTGTGAACTCTCCTTGTATCAACCGTGCTTGTATTAGTCACGTTTTGAGGATTTCGCCTGCTTATGTGTAACGCTCATAAGCCCCAGCAGACCTCAGGATAAGCCTTCCATACAGAGCGCCACTGTCCATATCGCACTGTCATGTTTGGAAGCCGCCAAACGAATCCCTCCTCTCCTCCTTTTGTCTCCGACCTCGAATATTGACGGTTGGTGGAGTCTGGAGTGTGACTTGGCCGTGGAGGCAGAGAGTGCAGCCACGCTCAGCCCTGCCCCGGGGCCCGAGGCTCCAGAGCCGAGCTGCTTAATTGAGATCTCAACGTGACACTGAGCGCTTGTAAATTACAATGTGCGAGCCAGACGAGAAGAGAGGGGCCTTCATCTCCTCCGCGGCCCGGGAACATGTGGCGTGTGGGTTTCCAAGAGCCTCTGCTGCTTGTCTGCACGTAGTTGAACTTTATTTACTCCTTATCGTATGTGCCTCTATCTTCGGATTTATCCACCTTGATGTGTCTATTGCGCTTTGTCTCATCACGTTGTTGTAAACCTCAAACTTTAGCCTGTATTTTTGGCTCTTTAAAGGTCATATACATGTTTTGGTTGTTGATAAGACTTTATTGATCTCACAATGGAAAAATGTACTTGTTACAACAGCTTTTAAGATCACAAAGGGTGCAAAAAGTCAGGAAATGAAACGATAAACTGTATAAAAGTCTCTTAGCATCTCTCAATAAACTGTACAAACATCAATCAATTACACTGAACAAAATAAAAGGGAGGGTCTCCAACCTTTTTTACCTTGTGAGCTGCTTTTGCGTTACAAAAATGGCAGCGAGCTACTTCAAAGAAACGTGTGTGACTCTGCCTCTAGGACTTCCAAGATGATCATTCAATACAATAAAAGAAAATTACAGTAGTTTCTGGTCTATACTTTGCTACATTCACCTACAGTAAATGTTTGGAGATTTTTTGCATCAAAAATGCATCTAAAATGTGACTCATAAAGCGTATGTAGAAATGTAGAAAGCCTTAGGCCAGCTACTTAGAAAGGGAAGTATCAGTTCAGTATTGGATGGTTTAATTTGAACTACTCAGTATATCACTTTTTTGCCATGTTGTGTAAGTGTATTCGCAAGTGTATTCGCAGTTGGGAAATAAGATTGTACCACAATTAACAATTTAAAATATACGCTCTCCTTTTTCATTCTTCTTATGGCTGGGTCATTATCCTTGTGTTAAAGGAATAGGCCACTGTTTTTCCATACTGAGATATGTTCTTACCTGACCTTAGATGAGTTGATGTGTACCTGTCTGGTCTTTGTGTGTGCCCTCAGTCACGCAAAAAGACCAAAGATGTTGTTAGCATTTAGCCTCTCCCAGCATATTCCTATGGATCCAAACGGGGTGAAGTTAGAAGCCAACGAGCTCTTCCATGTTTTCCCTGTATACGGTTATGTGAGTAGTTACACGATCCAAGTATAGTTACACAAAAGCATGTCGATTTTCTAAGCAGATAAAAAGGGGTAAAAAGAGGAATGGCTTCTAACTTCACCCCTGTTTGGATCCATTGGAGAGGCTAAATGCTAACAACATTTTTGGTCTTTTTGCCTGACTGAGGGTACGCACAAAGACTAGACAGGTACGCATCAACTCGTCTAAGCTCAGGTAAGAACATATCTCAGTGTGGGAAAACGGTGGCCTATTCCTTTAAGTTGATGGGGGAACATTGCACTGACGCCAAGCCGCGCTGCACCAAAAAAGGAGCTTTCACGACCGTCTCCGGATCACCGACTTCTCCAAAATGACTGATATCTCTAAACACAACTTTAGCCTGATCTGAAAGAGTATTTTGTCCGCACGTAAACACTCCCGGCCCCCCTCCCCGCGTGGGCTGCAGGTCGGTGCACGCACGCAGACACCAGCGCATGCTTGTATACCTCCTTGTCCGTCAAGTAGCACCACTGTTTATATTTAGGCCTTGTAATGAGCGTGATGTCATTTCTCCACGCCGCTGAGAACAATCTGGCAATCTGGAAGCTGTCAGTCACTGGTGCCCGCAGGCGAGAGAGGAAAGGTGGGAGTGTGTGTGTGTGGGGGGGTACGGCTTGGTTTTTGATGAGTATTTCTTAACAAACATTCAACATATGAGGAGCACATGGCGGTGTTTTTTTTTCTTAAGGGAATGGACTTCATCATTCGCACCTCATCAGCGTCCTCCGTGGCACACTGTTTGAGCCGAACGCTCGCACTTTGTATATAAGGCATGCCCTGTCATTCGTGCGCCCCAGCGGTAATAGGCTCACGCTAATTTGGATAGTTGGAATATTTATTTATGCTTTGCCTTTTTTTCCCATACTGTCATATCAGGAATGTGTGTGAAATGAGTGTGAAAGGGGTCCAATAGACGCTAATCAGACTAAACAAGCTTTGGGCCTGTGCAAAAGGGAACCTACTTAAGGAAAGAAAAATGAGTAGTAGTGAAAATTAGACATCATCTTTGTGGGAGTTGTTGATCTAACCATCTTTTAGCCATTTTATAACATTCCATCCTTAAAAACATACCTAGAGTAGTATTTTGCTTCATTGACACCATTTTAAGCTCCTGTTCACTTTCATAGCTTCTTACATGACTGATGCCCTCCGATCTGTATTTTCTGGATTGCATTGTGTCATGAAAGGGAAAACGAAGCTGTCCTCTCCATTTTTACAGTCTATAATCCAACACTTGAGCAATTCTGCGTTCAAAGTGTCTTCATCACGGTGCCATTGATTTGCTGTAGCCATTAGGTGAAAGTGAAAGCTTGTTTTCACAGTTTTAAAATCCCACTGCCACCTGGAGAGGGCAATGAAATCCTGACCAGTCTCTCACTCCTAACTGTCTTTTCTCTACACAGACATCATTAAAAACATATAAGATACAATATCAATGCTGAGGCGACCACAATAATGCTTTAAAAGGCTCTATACCCGACTTTTTGTTAATTTTGTTTGCTTTCATTGTTTGTAGTTTTGAAATACTTACAGTAGTTGTGTCCAAATCCACGCCTGTGTTTGCAAACACATTTGTTACATCCCAGTTGTTACATCCCAGATGAATTACACAAGGTCACATTTCACGGTCACTGAGGCAATATTGCTAACAAAACAACTTGCTGCTAGTAATTAGATGCACGTCTTTTCACAAATGTCTATTTTTACAATGTACTGAAGGAGGACAAAACCAATTTAATTAAGAAAAAATATCAGGTAATGGCTTTTATGTCTCAATTGTGCATGATATGTCCAACTGTGACTGAATTGCACTGTCTCGTCTAGAAACCATCATGAATCTGTGGTCTGAAGTAGTTTTCATGGCAAAGTGGCAGCAGTTGTTCAGCATGTGTCTATAAAAATGAAGTTGGTGGTCCCATTGCTTAAAGAATGAATAAGAACAAAGGGTAATTCTTGTTGTCGTCCCTTGGCTTTGTGATAGATGTGGGTAGATTAATGGTAAGAGAATAATAATTTTAAAAAGTACCAATTTTAGTCAGAGCTCTTGTATAATATCCACTTAAATGCCCTGTATACCTGTTGCGGTCCGTCTAGCTCTTCAATCCGGCCCACGAAACATGATCAAGCCCAATATACACTGGCTTAAAGGGGTTTGAGAAGGTTTTGACAAAGAAAAATCGTGCATATCTGCTTCCATTCTGCTTATGCTTTGTGTTTTTAAGTGTTAAAGGACTATTTGAAATTGTTTCTTGTCTGAAACGCCCTAAACTGCAACAGGTCCGGCCGACTTTACAAGTTCAAAAACCCGGTGTGGCCCTTGCATCAAAGAGTTTGCCCATACTTGTTTTAGAGTCACTGTCACAGAAATGCTAACCACAACTAGCCTGCACGCTCACAATTGTTAACAAAGATGCTTTATAATTACATTGACCATAAATAAACTTAATTTCACTACTTAGGCGACGTCAGGCCCAGGGGCAAAATCCGGCCCTCTATCATGGAACTTTTGGTCCCCAAGATAAATTTGAGAAACACTTTTACACATACACTAGAAAAAATAATTGTCTCTGATCCAAAAATGGCTTAATAGTGCCTGAATTGAAAGGATTCTGTTTGTGTTCATGTGTCATTCAAGTGTACAAGTTAAGACAGTCCAAACCCATTCAAAATCAACATACATTCTATAAATTAAAGCACTTTTAAGACATTTATATCATTTAAAACAATATTTTTTCTACTGTAGAACATTCTTACACAGAAAATACCGAAAATTCCTCAGTTTCTGTAAGAAAAATCCCATCCAAACCCCTGTTGTAGGTCATATATGATGCACAACAGGGACATTACATTACATGACAGTAGTGCTTCACTTTTGACCTCGATTGGGAGGTTTGGCCCCTGGTCCTTTGACGAGGAAGAAATTCGGCCCCACACAAGGTCAACTTGCCTAACCCTGGTGTATAAACCTTTCTCAGCTGACATCATCGGCAGCGGAACTTATGTTGCAACAATGGGTTGCTGCAAGAAATTCAAATCAAAACATTGTATATCTCTATGCTCTGACCAATCAGAGTCTTTGGTGGGCAGAAAAGTCACATGACGGGTCCTGAGCTCCGACAAACGAGCATTTGTTCAGATATCGTTGTCTGACCTGACCACTCAAGAGCTGAACTGTCTTGGAGAGCATCAAGACCAGTAACACCATTGTAAAGAACAGCTGATAACATGCAGCGGGTGGAGCAAATCAGCGGAATGCCAACCAACAGGTCAGCATTCCATTCCAAGTCACATGACTGAGAAAGGTCTATAGGGTCTTTAATTACAACACACAGGAAGTTTCTTTGTGAGATCTGGAATCAGCGACTTTGTCTGCAATGAGAACGAGCCAAGGGCCCGCTGCTGTCTGTGTCCTTGCTCTTTTTGTCAAGTGCGTGTTAATGTATTAATGTGATGCAAAAGAGGTGCGGGGAGGAGGGGGGCAGCTATATAAACGGCTAATTAAAATAATGAGGAAGGAAAAGGCATGTAGGGCTATGTCACTATTGATTAATTCATTCATAAAGAACAAGCTGGGTGCAGCGGGCGTGAACTTCCACCACCTAAACCCTGTAAGATCACAAGCTGAGGAGTTGTGATGTTATAAAAATGAAATGGAAACATAAGCAATGGATTAAACCAAGTGGTACTTTAGCCTGAAAGTTACAGTAAGGGAGGAAAATAACATATTGTGTATTCACTTGTCATCTTTATTGAGAGCGTTTTTGACTTTTTGGGTGATCATAAATACAAGAAAAAAAAACCTTAAGGCGAGACACTGTTGTGTTGGGGGAAAAAAACTATTATTAACGAGGAAATCAGTAAGAATTCAGATTTTGCCTTGTTTTTTGGGGTTTCAAACCTTAATAAATCAGGCTAGGAATTTAATATTGAAAAATCACTCTCAACAAACCGTCAAAGTATTGTCAAGTACAAGACTGGAAAGTTTGGAGTCTGTAGGAGCTACTCAAGTGGATATGCTATTGCAAGAGTGGGGTGGGGTAGAAAATGTCCTTTGAAGTTAGAGTTTCCTGTGTTAATCTATGGAGAAATGTTGAATCAGTGCAACACCTTTTGTGAAGATCTGACAATTTATTTGTTTCCAGGTGAAAGTTCAGAGATTAAACTAGCTGACAATCTGAAAATAGGAAAATATTGACTTTTGCCTGTACTGTCTCCTTAATAACATCGGTGTTATGCATCTCATATTAATATGTGTAATAGAGTCAGATTTGTCCACAACGGCTAATAAACACTGACTAAAAGGTGCTTGTGGCTGGATTAAAGCTTGCTTATCCCCAAACAAATCCACATGTCACAGTCCTGCTTTGGTTCCCAGCGTGGACAATGTCTCTGGTTATGGCCAGTATCACTTCACTAATGCCTTTCTCATGCTTCTCTTATAACAGCTTGTTTGCCATGTTTTACTCGCTTCATTGCATTTCAGAATAGAAAAAAACTTTTCAGGTTTAGTGCCTCTAGAGGCCGCACGCGCCACTGCACTGGCACATGTCTGTACTATGTGGCAAATGGTGAATAATATTACACAGCAAAAATGAATATTGACATGTTAAAATTGCTCATATTCAAAATATTACACCTTAGTTTGTGTAATTTTGACTTGCCAAGTTGAGAAATGTGCCATGTGCTCAGTGGCTTCCTCCCAAATCCTTCAAGTGGAGTATCTGAGCGCAGGAACGTGTCTAGAGCTGTGTATTGACCCAAAGAACAGCCAGAATAACTCACATTCGTCATGTATTTGGGTCAAAACTTCTGCGTTGTTGCTTTAAATAAATAGTTCAGGAGTATGATACAGTACTTTTCACTTACTTTCTTGATTTGACAATAAAATACAAACTGTGGAAACCTTGGTCTTGGTCTTTTATCCACAGTCTAAAAGAGGGCAAACCTGTTCCTCACAATATTCTTTTGTTTATATCAGTGAATCATAAATGTGCTGGTGATTAATTGCACTTTTTTGTCTCCTTTGCTGAATGGAATTTTTAAAATAATACAAACTTACGGTTACAATTTTGTCTGAACAATGATTCAAATACGCACCCACTTTCGGCAACAAACTACTGATTGTATTTAGAATGATCCCATGTACAGTAGAAAGACTACAGCTGTCACATGTACAGTATGTACTTATTTATTCACTAGGTCCTTTATTTATTAAGTACAATGCTGTTTGTGTAAAATGTATTTATTTTATTCCAGATATTTGTATATCATTGAATACTACCTAAGAAAAAGTACAAACAAACATGTGTCTTTGCTGTGAGCGGCTTCTCTCCTATTAGACCTGACTTGTAACTTTACTGGGATAAACAAATGTCTAACTGTTGTTGGAAATATCAGATAAAACCTTATTTATCGTCTCAAATGTCGTTCCTCTTGTTCTTGCTCCTTAAGCCACAACAGGATCACATTTTGTAGTTGTAGTTTTACACTTATAATCG
>OMNZ01047472.1:4221-14838 GCA_900303255.1 Lesueurigobius sanzi | reverse complement strand
TGTATAGCTCCATGTGCAATAACAATACTATGTGCAATAACATCTGTGTTTACAATATCTGCAATGTCACTTTATCAACCGTCTGAATGTAAACAGTCATTTATTATATATCACCTGCTGATAACTCCATTCATACAATTCGGCTTAGAGTTTATTTTTTTATTTTTATTTTATTTTATTTTATCTATCTAGTGCTTAAGAGATGTTTGTACAGTTTATTTACAGAGATACACTAAGAGACTATCTTTATTCTATTTTATTTTATTGTTACTATTATTACTATTACCTGTTGCTTTGCTTCTTTGATGACACTTTTCCTGACTTTGTGCACCCCCCTGTGTGATACTGTCCTAAGAGCTGTTGTGACAAGTAAATTTCTCCATTGTGAGATCAATAAAAAAACTATCTATCTATCTTATCTATCTATCTATCTTAGAACTTAGCCCAGGGTGAGACAATAGAGCGGTAACGAGCCATATTAAGTATGAATAGGCTAAGATGTTTTCCGACCTTAGACTTAGAGGTTAACTCCTCCTTCTGGTTTGTTCTTAAGAGACCCACGAGCGTGTTCAAGTCTTTATTAAGCTGATGACGATCTTTGGACTAAGATCGAAACGTCCTACACTTCAACTACAGAGTACAGATGAAGACTGAAGGATCTTTGCTGACGATGTTTACTTTTGCTGTATTGTATTTTGTGTCTTTTATTCTGTGCAGCAAGATTTTTTTTTACTTGGTCACAATTATGGCCAAATATATCTCTTTTGAGACATTTTAACGTCAATACATCATTTGCCCTGCTGTTGGATAAGATAAGATAAGACTTTATTGATCTCACAATGGAGAAATGTACTTGCTACAACAGCTCTTAAAAGCACTATACCTGATTTTTTTTTACGAAAGACATTTGTTTTGTCCTCCTTTAGTATATCGTAAACTCAGATATTTGTGGAAATAAGACATAAAGATATAAAGTTTGCAGGCTATAGAGTTTGCAGGCTACTTTTCTGGCATTTCTGTGACAGTGATCCTAAAAAGTGACCCTGCAAGTTGTGATATTTGCTTATAAAGTTATCTCTATGAAGAAATGGGATTCCAGAAATGCGTTAGGAAAGTTAGGAATGAGTAGGACTACAGCTATCATTTGAATTTACTTGCTCCCGCTTTCATTGCTTGTAATAAAAAAAAAATCAGGTATCGTGCCTTTAAGATATAAGAAAAAATAAGATTGCAATAAGAGTAGAATGAAACTAAACTAAAGGTGACCACAAACACTCAAGGACAGACATGAGGACACATTTCCACGGCAGATCATGGCATGAGAGGAAGTTTTTGTTGAGCCACGCCTCCTCAGACTCAGAAAGACTGAAAATCTGGCTAAAAATCCTCTAGTGTGTGGGCAGCTTTAGACTCAACTGTTGTTGAGATTCTTGTTTGTTCAGGGTACCTCTGTGTACAATTGACTAAAAACAGATCCGTCTCTTTTCACAATCCAGATCTGGTTTGAACCGTTCCCCTTAAAGGCTCAAAAGAGAAGATTCGGTCATAAACACCACCTCACTAACCTCTTCTCATTATTTATAGTATAGTTGGTCAATGCATTCATTTTTAGTGAAGGCCAGTGTAGCCAATCGAAGTCCATCAAATGTTTACATACACCAACTGGGTATTCTATACTTCACATGTATTTAAAAAAAAAAAAAGCACATTGAAATGGCAGAACAATTCGAAACAAAGGAAGTGTGTAGGTGCACAGGCAGAAGCATAGGTGTTTTTCTGCCATCTTCTTAACATTATTCGGTCCTCCGAGGGCAGCATGCCTCCTCCTCCTCCTCCTCCTCCTCCTCATATCATCCATTCATACCTCAGTAAGCACCTAGTTTTTTTTTTTCTCGCTGATCAGGGCTTTGCAGAATTTTCCTCATATTCCTCACCACCTTTACAGCATTTATATTTGATTCTGCAGATGTTTTATTCATATCTTTCACAACCTCTGGAATTTATTGTCGTTGCTGTTTTATCGACCCACTTATCTTTCTACATCAATAGTTCATTTCCTGGCTTCCTTTTGTTTCAGCTTATAATCTCTGTAATTGCCGTTTTCAAGTGTTTTTTGTCGTACAGCACAATCCATCTCTAATCGAGTTTCTTGTTTAGTTTTTCGAATGCACATCAGAAGCATTTTTCTCTCTTTTTCTCACCCTACTTTTGATGAACTGCGCTTATCGTTATCGGCGCAGTCAAGTTAAAATCTTTCTGGTGAATCTCGCGAGGCCCCACTCAGACACATACTCAGGGGTTCTCATAAAAACAAAATGTGGGGCTGTGGCTTTTTGCACTGACTGTGTTGTAGCGATGGTGGCAGCAGCAGCAGTGGTGAGGCAAATCAGAGGCGGCTTGCGGTTTCTGTAAAGCTGTATTCAACAGCACAGTGGCCCTGTGGTGCTGCATGCTGTCTGCCAGATTTAGTCTTTCTCTTTTCTGCTGGACACATGTTGGGACACTGTAGTCAGACAATCAGAGCTGAGAAGAGGAAAAGTATAGGAAGGCATGACATATAGGCCTTTCTCTCACCCCCCCCTAGAATCTTGTAGCTTTTGAGTATTACTTTTGTTTGATACTTTTGTAAGCTCCCAGTCGTACAGGAGTTGTCCAAAGATTCTTCAGTCGTCATCTGTACTCTGTAGTTGAAGTGTAGGATGTTTTGCTCTCCATCCAAAGAGCTCCGTCAGCGGCACTGAGGAAACCTGGACACATGCGGGCTTAATATAGACCGTGAGGGGTAGCCTTTAGGACAAAGAGAGGTGAGACCTAACAGGTAAACAGGACTGTATTAAGTCCACCTATGTCCAGGTTTCCTCAGTGCGACGGATGAAGCTCTTTGGATGAAGGGCGAAACATCCTACACGTCAGCTACAGAGTACAGATCACGACTGAGGTGCAGATGAAGAGGCAAAACTCAAATGTTCAAAAACAGCATTGCACACTCTTATTGCAGATGTCAAGAAATATATTTATTTAGGTTCAAGGGGAAAGAACAGAAAAGAATGATCACATGGGGGAAACGTTATGAATAAGTATATTTCTTGTCATCTGCGATATGAGTGTGCGGTGCGGTTTCTGAATGTGATGAAGTAGTCCTTCACATCATCTTGACCTCTCCCTCTATGGCCTTTGCTTTCTTATGGCAGAATGCCATAAGAATACTCTTGACTCACTCCACAGCTGCCTTTCTGTTCACTTCAGTGCCGGAGATGTTCTTCAACCAATTCAAACAAGTGTCATGTGCCCTGTCTGCAAAGCTGAAAAGGAACCTTGCATTTGACAAGGAACTGAAGTTTCATAATGATAATAATAATACATTTTATTTGTATAGCGCTTTTCTAGACACTCAAAGATGCTTGACGTTTGACCAACAAATTAGTACTGTCATCAAAGCCAGATTTTCCCTTACACTCACGCGACGACCTCGAGAAGGTGACTCATGCTTCTATCAGTTCCCGGTTGGTTCTCTCTCCTCCCACAGTCGTCACTCCACCGTTTACAACTGGTACAGAACGTAGCAGCCGTGTTCTAACCGGCTCATCCAGACACTCTCACATCCCTCCCATCCTCTCCTCGCTGCACTGGCTCCCAGTCCGCTTTCGCATTGATTTTAAAATGTTAATGCTTGTTTTCAAAATACTCCACGGCCTGGCTCCTTTGTGTTTGACAGAGATTTTAACTGTACATCGCACCAGCAGAGCTCTCCGGCCTCTGATCAAATGTTTTTGGATGTGCCCAGGTCCCGGTACAAACAGTGGGGCGATCGTACTTTTGCTGTCATCACGCCTAAACAACAGCCTGACCCTCAGTCTGCGTGTTCTCACCGACCTGTCCCTGTTCAAGTCCATCTGTTCAGACTGGCTTTTAACTCCGAGGGCTAAGACTATACCTCCTTTTCGGGTTATAGAAATTTCTGTGTTTTAATTGTTTTATCTTTCTGTGAAGAACTTTGGTCTTCTTGTTTTGTAAAGTGCTATACTAATACATTTTAATTCATTCATTCATCATTTATCGTGTGGACCGGCTCCTCGCACAGTTGGAGATTTAGCTCACCTTGAGAGTTGTTTACCTTCAGATTAAAGATTGTGCGATAACACCTGCTTGATAAAACTCTCTTTTCTGTAACATGCGTAAACTGGGCCTGAGGCATCTCCAACTGTCAGCAGACAGTGTTATACAAATGGAATAAATCCTATTTATCCACTTTTTACACATGGGCTGCTAATGTCTTTCTTTTTCCTGGCCTTTTTCTGATAGCTTTTTTACTCACGAGGATACTTCTCCGTAGTGTGAAACCACTGGATTAGATTCTGTCAACTTGAACTAGTTCGGAGGGGTGTTCAACGTCAAATGGTATCTCGCTATGGCAGATCAATGAAAGGGAAACGCAATGCGAACGTTCTTCCAGATTTCAATACCTCAGTCATTATTTGATAGATTTACTGCATATACTGTATATATTTTGATAGAAAAACTGCAGAGTACACCTTGGAGATTGATCGTAGATACTGTATTGCCACACAAAGAAAATACATTTAGGCTTAAAACATCACTTCATTTACCTAAATATTTGTAGGTTGTCGTAGGCTAACTTTACCACTGCGCATGCGTCCAGCCCTAGTTTCTCGTAGAAAATCACTGCTAACAGATGGCACCTCCATGGGCGTTCTAGTGTTAAACTTTGTATTACATAAATATACATGACGTAACCCTAAACCTAAATCTAATCCTGACCTTATTTGACTTTGGTCATGCACAGTTTTGAATGGAAATGACTATATATAGACTAAACTATATCCAAACTGCATTTGTATTCAAAACTGTTTATGATCAAAGTCAATTAAGGTTAGGATTAGATTTACGTCATGTATATCATGTAATACAAAGTCTAAACGCTGTTAATAGTGATTTTCTGGGATTTTCTACGAGAAACTAGCGCTGGACACATGCGCAGTGGTAAATTCAGTGCCTCTCGACATTTCAGTGTGTTTCTACTGTACACCGGCAAGGGAATAAGATTGAAAATGGGGCGTTTTTTTTAATTGTTTTTGGCCTTTAAACATGGTGCCACACTCCCATAATGCATTGCGGTTCGAAAGCCCTTTATACTTCAATAACATAGAGAAATAAGCGCCCTCTGCTGGAATTTTGTTTAACAGCACCTAAGTTTTTTGATGTTTTTTGACACATCTTTTGGCCATTTTTATAGAATATGAATGATAACAAACATATTTTTTTTCCACTCATAGTTAGTGGTTGTGCGAAGCCATTTATTGCCAAAGAACTGAGTTTACTTACTTAGAATAAAGAAGGAAAGAGAGGATCCAAGGCACTCTGGCTTACGTAAAAGTCCTTTATTAAGGCACACAGAGACACGCTCTTCGAAAGGCGTTAGTTCCTGATCCTCGAAGAGCACCTGCCTCCGTATGTTCGGACCCTGTGATCAGAATCAGAATAGAGTTTATTGCAATTGTCAATGAAGGTTCCACAGACTAGGAATTTTCTTTGGTGTACTCCTGCAACATGAAACATAAACATGAAATAATGTTAAATAATAAACTATAAAAATGTTGATCTTGAGTTCACTCTTTTGAAATCATAATGAAACAGAAACTACTCACTAGGAAAATTGTTCAGGAGCAAAGGAAAACTCACTTCAGCTGAAATACAGGACTCTCTGACAAAATCGGACTCTAGTTGAAAATCATAAACAAACTTTTTTTTGACAATGAATAGCTTCACGCAACCACTAGGGTAAACTTTTGAGCACAACTGTAAGTGCTACAACAGGGTTTCCGTGTGGCATTAAAAGTCATTCAATTAATTGTGTCAAAAATAAGGCCTTAAATGTCATTACAAAGCATTAAATCAAAAGTTCTTGGAAAATAATGCTCAACTAATTTTACAAATACAATAATCAGGGTCTAGACTGGTGTTTTGGCAGAAATCATACTGTATTTCTGGTCAAAAGTTGTGCGTAGTATCAAATTTTCTATTGAATATGGAAATGAATATTAAATATGTTCTGATTTGTGCGGTTTGTATTTTGTATTTGGGCATTAAAATGATATTAAAAAGCATTACATTTGACTTGCTGCTACCTGTACAAGAAGTACAAGAAATACTAAGGCTATTTGCCCAAAGCATTTTAAAAGCCCAGAAATCACATTTTAACCATGATGACATTCTTATTCAGAAACAGATTGTTTAAGACTTGATCGTTATATACATTTTTAAAGCTGTTCACAAATAAACTCCTCTACTGCAAACGGACAGAGGTGGTTGTGCGAAAAGGCTGATGAGCATTCATATATTTATATCTGCTATTTATACCTTCTCTTGTCTTATATATATATAGTTCTTTAGCTTTATTGACGATTCGCTGTTGTTTGCTCATTATGTATTTCTGATGTGTGTGACTTTTGCCGGCAGAGCAGACCCCATCTGTGACATTAATCAAATACAGGCGAAGTTGCGATCCTGACAGAATAAGTTTGGAAACGTCTCAGTGAGCTTTCAATTTGAGTCTAAAGGTGACATTACAAAGACCACAGTTTTTCTATTTTATTACTTCTCACGTTGCCTCATTTTTTTCCCTCCCCCCCTCCCCCCCACCACCATCAAACGGGCATGACACTGAAGGATATAAACGCTCTTTAAAGACGCGAGCTGACAACAACACAACAGACAAGGACAAACCGGGGGGATTGTCGACCGGGCGTGGTCGACGTAACGATACCAGGAGGAAATCAGACTGGATTTGTGTCACAGTCCAACTCTGCCACCGAAGCTATACAGACAGCGGCGAAACACCACCTCATGTGAAATCCTTCCATTAGCGGTGACGTGAATTATTATCAGTTAAGAGGAGGATGTTTATGTACTGTTTTCCTGGAGCAAGTTATTCAGTTAATGTCAAAGATGAATAATTAAACAGTGGCTTGAAATGAGCAGTGCCGTCTTTGAGCAAATGAGCGAGAGGAGGAGAAGATTTATTATAGCACCTTAATTAAATGTAGCACTTTTTTCTTTTTCTTTTTTCACAAATATCCGTGCCTCTTCTCGTGGCCGAAGCAAGCAGCGTTAATCGGAAGGTGTGTGTTTTGTGCCGCACATGAATAAGTCACATGACGCTGGTGTTGGAAAAATAAACAGGTTAATTTGCAATGAATGTCCCCCGACAGTTGTGGCGGTCAAAAAAAGACGAAGAATTCCAGCTACATCTCCATCAGCGCACCCAAGAACGACTGAGGAGTTAATGGGTAATGCGACTCGTAATGGGACTCGTGTGCTGCTTAATTGGTCTTTTAACACAGTATTTCCCAACCAGGGGTACGGGGACCCCTAGGGGTACGCGAGAGGTTAGCAGGGGGTACTTGGGTTAATTTCAAATAAAAGGTGAGATAAAACAAATTGTATTTTTGATTATTATAGTCAAAGAAAAACGTGTAACTGTAAAGAGTGAGAGTTTCAGTGGATTTAGTTTTTACTGATAATTAGGAGTTTTAGTCATTCACTTTCTAACTACTCTACAAAACCATCGAGGCAGGGGGGACTCGAAGAATAAATGACAGGCCCAAGGGGTACGCAAAGCAAAAAAGGTTGGGAACCACTGTTTTAACACATTGAGTGCCGCACCGTTTTCGGAGCTTAGTAGCCGTGGGGTGCCAGCAATCTAGACCGTTTTTTTTGATGATTTTTCTCGTATGGACACATACTATGGCTCGTGTGAAAGGTGAGACTCTAAGCTCTCAGTGGGTGGAAAACGTTTGTTTCTACATGCCTCGGTTCCTGAGAAATCTCAAGCTAAACAGAGGCTGGTTCTCATCAAAATCATTTTTTTTTTCTTCTAGAAACTGAGATATCGCGTGCTTTATGAAACATGTGCCGCTTGAGCCTGTCACGCTCCTGATACTTACATTTCCAGGTCAAAGGACTGTGGAAGGTAAATATAGGCCGAGTCCGAATGTCCACCCTAACCCCTAACTACTTATATACTATATAGTCCTATATACTATATAGTTGTATAGTAGACTATATAGATGACTCATTTTGTTGGCAATTCGGACACATTTCTCTTCTTTGATCACATGACCCAAGTGCCACAGTGACGTAATCTGTGGAGGAGAAAAGTAGTGAGCAGCCTGTCCGAAATGGGTTAGGGTTAGATGAGTGCACTACAGCTGCTGAAAGTTCGCAAAACTCTGCTAATAATGGATTTCTGCGACCAAAACCGACCAAATTCAAGACACACTTTATTATTTGGGGATATATTAGTCAGAAACGTTTTACTCAACATGGATTTTGCAATAATGAAGATAACGACCAGAGAAGAGAAGCTATCGCTCTCAAGCTAAAGGTTACTGTAGCAGCTAACGTTAGCATATTTTCCTCGTAGTGGGTCATACATAAGGTTTTTTTTTTCATAAATAATCCACAACATACCACTAAAGCCGTGTTTTGGAGCGTTTTATTCATCCGTGTTCAGTCCTGATGCTCACCGCTGTTTACGACCGATGCTCGCAGTGCATTGTGGTCCATATCGGCGCGTCTAGTGACCATCACTGTACACTACATTTCAAGGCTGGTTTCTACAAAGTGATAATTGTGTGAACACCATAAGAGTAAAGAACGTCACGTAAGGAAGTTTCAGGGTCTAATAACACAGAATCAACCACGTTTCAAGGATGAGGATGAGAGCCAGACAAACAAAGGAAATTGGATCAAAAATCTGTCAAACAGAGAACTCTCTCAGGCAGAAGAAAATATACTAGCTAAAGGACTATTTTTCATGCATTGTGGGAAATTTGGAGTGCCCTGCTTTTTTCTCTCTGGACATTCGGAAACCCCTAGAAAATGGCATATCCACTATATAGTACACTGTATAGGGAATAGTGTGGACATTCAGTAGTGAATGTCCAGTAGTATGTAGAATGAGCACGAGAGGAAATTCAATCAATATGAAGATTTATTCCATGACGGTATACCATACAAGTCGTAATTTATTTCAGTTCTGCTCATCACAGAGCTCCCAAAATCACACATAAGGTGTGTCAGAGTGTCTAGTTTCGTAATAAAAATAAAACGCAATATTACGTTTTTGGCACTCAACACTTACAGGATTGTTCAGTATTTCTGCACACTTTTCACTCTTCCGCTCTTAAAATGCTTGCCCAGTAATGTTTTTGCCACAATTTTGCAATCCCTGAAGCTCCAGAGGCCTTCACCAGACGTGTTCTGACCATGTCGATGCTCAAATTGACTTTCACTGCAGCAGCACGTGCAGGTTGCGGTATCTGCATTTTGCATGACTCCGTGTAAGGAATATTTTAAGTGATTCTACAGGAACACTGGACAATCCAGCTTCTCCTTCAAGGGGGTTAAACTGTGGAACTAAACTGCAGACTAATATGAATATCTTCAGCAGAGAGGTTAAGATCGGGCCAGAGTTGTTCTCATGTGTAAAATGTTTCTTGTATATCAATTTATATTCAATAAAGAAAGAAAGAAAGTAGGAATGTAACGATATTGACGGTATCGCGGTGCCTCAATATCGTCGTGCTACGGTATTAAAAGGACAGATATCCGTCAAAAAACAACAAGAATAACCAGGCTCCCGCGGAACAACGCATTGTGAACTACATTGACCATGATCCTTTATAGCGGAGAATAGCGTAGCGGCAGATTGCGGCGGATAGCAGTGAACAGGACTCACGTGGAAACTGATGAAAACACCCCCGAAGTTGACATTGTACAGCTCCAGCAGCTTTTACGCCAGATGTATGGAAGCAATTGGTTTCGCCGTGTCAAAAAAGGCTAAGAGGAGACACGGGTGGCACGGGCAATATGCCGAGTCATCTGACGACCCATCACTCCGAAAGGTTTTCAGATTCTCTCACAAAGAAAGCCACGTCCGGTCAAAAAACCTTACAGGAGGCATTTTGGACAACTACACCACACAACAGCGCAAGGACTCAAGAAATCACCAGGTACATCGCTCAATACAGCGTGTGATTATGTCCGTTTTCTGCAGTCGATGCAAAGGATTTAAAAGGTTAGTGACTAAAGCTCCTGACTTGAACTTGCACTTTTAATGCACTATGATACGTTTTATGTTGTCACGGTCCATAAATATAACAATACATGGCCTGGTGACTGACAAAAGCACAAATAATAAAAACACAATATCGTGAGCTATTTTACAACCGTGAGCCTCTTCACAATATCGCAATAAATATTGTACCGTGAGATCAATATCGATATCGTACTGTGAGATTGTGATATCGTTACATCCCTAAAAGAAAGAAAGAAAGAAAGAGAAAGAAAAACAAACAAACTAAGAGAAAGAAAGACACAGAAACAAACAAACAAAGAGAAAGAAAGAGACAGAAACAAACACCAAAGAGAAAGAAAGAAAGAAAGAAAGAACAACTGCCGTCACTGTGGGGACTGGGCAGCATTCGTGGGACCAGACGGCGTTGGTCAAGCCTACTCCTCGTGTTAAACACTGCTGCGGGACTCGCTGAACATAGCCATTGGACTCTGGTCGACCAACATTCACCACTGGCCCAT
>OMNZ01047437.1:0-11092 GCA_900303255.1 Lesueurigobius sanzi | reverse complement strand
ATGTGAGAAAAATGAATGTTGTACTTGTGAGATGGAAAATGGTTATTGAGGTTACAATTTTAATATAGTTCTATTTCTATTGAGAAAGGTTGAATCATTCTTATTGTTGAGATTAGATTATTTATTTTTTAGGATGGAGTTTTGACCACAAACGACAAATATCTAGCTTCCTCGGTCATAGTTTTTAAAATCAGATAAAAGACATGTTTTCGGGCTGTTTCATTCTATTTCACCTGGTTTTCAATATTTTGTTCAATAATAGTGACACTAGAGCCCAGTCCTCCATCTGAGATCAGGACATGTCAGCAGTTCTTTTGGTGTGTTGCAGTGTGGGTGGAGTGCTCTCAGGCTCAGGCTAAGATCCTCCATGAGTTCCTCCCGGCTCTGCGGACCCTCAGCCGGGTGTCCAGCGTCCAGGTGGTGTGTCCCGTGAAAGAGGGAGACTCACCACAGCTCGCCCCCTCCTCTGGCCCTCCCAAAGGCTGCGTGGCGGCCGTGGTCGATCACACATGCAGAGTGCACCTCAATGTAAAGGTACCAACCACATTCACATACCAATACATTCAGAAACTTCATTTAAGTCAATGTGGACATTTGAAAGCTCTTAGCCTGAATTCAGTCAATTAGTTTTACTCTAGCCTGAATTCAGTCAATTAGTTTTACTCAGTCAATTAGTTTTACTCAGTCAATTAGTTTTACTCAGTCAATTAGTTGAGATTACTGTGATCAGCGCAGGTAGCAGCAGTATGCTAGGGCTAGCTTCAACCTATCAGTGCTGGGACAGAGGCTTTAGAGTCACATCTAAAGTTTTCCACTGTTGTAAAATACTGTTACACAATTACTGATAAACATTTTTACAGTGCATTAATGCAGGGGTTCCAAAGTGGGAGCCAGGACCCCCTGTGGGTCCCTAGATGAATATCAAGATACATTTTTTTTATTATTATTTTAACAAATTCAGACTGAACAGTACTTTATGATTCTTAATTAACGAACGACGGCCGTCATCGCCGGGGACTGGACAGCATTCATAGGACCAGACGGCGTTGGCCAGGCCTACTCCTCAGGTTAAACACTGCTGCGGGACTCTGTCTACCTACTGCAACTCTCGCCGGACATAGCCATTGGACTCTGGTCGACCAAATTTCACCACTGGCCCATCCGTCCAAGGGGGATGGATTCTTCCTCAGATTGGTTCCCCTCGAGGTTTCCTAGTTTTCTCCCATATGGTTTTTAAGGGTTGTTCCTCGCCGTGGAGGAAGGTCTAAGGATGTGGGATACTCTAAGCTTGTTACTCTAAGCCATTTACTTATTTATGGGACATCACATCTGGTTGTGACATTTCATTTGTGTGTGACATTCACTTGTGTGACTTATTTTGATCATTCTTGATGTCTGATATTGATTTGTTTTTCTGTGCCGTCCGCTGAGACGACTCCTGTTGTGATATTGGGCGTTACAAAAATAAATTGATTGATTAGTTAATATTGTTATTGGGGTCATAACTCATGGTCGTAGGGTGATGGTGGGTCCTGACATCACACCAGTTGAGAATCACTGGTTATTTGTATGTTTTATGTCATGCATGTACAAAGATTATCTTATGTATTATTCATTGCACCAAGTGACCTGTTTTTGATAACTATGTTCTCACACATGCAGAACTGTGCTTTGTGGAGAAGAATCCTTATGTAGGTTAATTTTGTCTTCATCCCTTTTCAATGCTTACAAATAAGACTCCCTTTCCCTTCCAGCATCTTTCCTCAGAAGCAGGGCTGCACAACATGACAAAAAAGTTGCCATATTCGATAGCTGTCTTGCAATATTTTACTTCCATCATTAAAACATTTACTCCATTAAATTTGCACAACCATTACAAGCAAATTGTGTCAAAAAAGTACTAAATTATGACCAAAATGCAGACCTCGCTCTGGATCCGGCCCAAGGATCCCCAGTCGAGGCACTGCATGCTCCGCCTCTGCAGGCGAGCTGTGTCTTTTGCCCAGATTAACAGAAAGGAACGCCCAGAATTCACTTTTTTATGGTTGGCTAAAGTTTTTAATGATCAAATGAACCCAGAGTTCCAATCAGAGGAACACGGATGACATTAACGTACATCACCCTCAGGGGGTACAGGTGTACGCACAACATTGTTCTGCTGCGGCCGCCATCTTGATTGTTCTGTTTCTGAGAACGAGTACATTATGGAAAATTCTGCCACTGACAATGACTCATCGCAAAGTCCCGCCTCCCGCACTCTGATTGGTCCAGCCTGGTTTTGAGGGAGATTTGAGTTATTCAATCCGCGCCCTCCCAGACTGTCGTCCCATGTATCTAATAGGGCCCGACCCAAATGGATTTTTGGGGTCCGATACTGATATAGCGGAAGGGAAAGGCTGATATGATTACAGATTTCATTTGTTGTAAATATCATTCTTTTAAATCTTCCAAACAGCCTGTAGATCGTAGGCAAAAATTCTTCAGTCTTCTTCTGTACTCATCTGTACTCTGTACCCACAGCGTGCTCAAGTCTTTATTAAGCTGATGACGATCTTTGGACTAAGATTGAAACGTCCTACACTTCATCTACAGAGTACAGATGAAGACTGAAGAATTTTTGCCTACGATGGACAACTCCTGTACGACTGAGAACCTACACAAGCCTATAGATCATATTTATTAATAAAGCAAGGTTTCAATCATAGGAATAACAAAAACAATTTTGAAAAATAAAAAAATGTTATAAGCTAATTTATTGAAAATAGTTTTCTAATGTCCCATTAAACCTATTGTGCTGTAAATCAAGTGGCTCTAAGCATTTAGGCTTTTTTAGTTCATCTTGTCGTGGGTTGTCAATCTGATCAATCTTTATTGTACACCCTAAAAAAAACTTGTCCACAAAATATTGACTCACATTTGGGACTTTTTCAGGCTGTAAAACAAATATATTGACTGAATTTGTGACAATTTAAGCTTTCAAACAATGTATAACATGGCCGGTTTTCTTATCAGCTAAATATTGGCTTGCCAGGCCAGTAAAATGGAAGAAAGTGATAAAAATAATGACAAGTTACCATGTCTTATCATGTCAATTATTTTGCGATATGGATGGATTGCATTAATATTGGGATAACAATAGTTTGGCGATTTATTGTGCAGCCCCACTCAGAGGAGTTGCATGAGTGACCTTTTACCTGTTTGCTTAAAGTTACAGGTGCACAAAAGTACACAGGCATTACTACTAATTGTATCACTTTGATTACCTTTACCAGAGTGGGGTAAACGTGGACAGGCAGATCGCAGAGCTCACCCAGCGCAGAGGCCGATTGATACCTAAGCTAGAGCAGCTCCTCACCAGGGTCCGCTCCAAAGACTATCAGACCAAAGTGCCCTCACACGTGCGAGAGGCGCACGACAGAAAGGTAAAGGTGAACAGGGTGTAAAATACAGGGTGGGTCTTCCCAACCTCCTCTCTTTGGAGATGAAATTTAAAAACTATACATTTATAAGAGCTGATGCCTTGCTGTTGACAGGTAAGTAAGAGCTAGTGGCACACTGGCTGGAAAAATCTGTTCTATTATTCAATCGCTGGACGCCAACGCGTTTCGACCAGTGCGGTCTTCGTCAGGGGTTACAAGTGAATCAGGAGATCACAGGTGTTCTTTACACACAGAGGCATCACCTGACAGGTCACGTGACTCAGGGACCCAGACAACAGAACATAAAAGCAAAGACAAAGTAGAGAAAACATTTTCTACTTTGACAGATGAGTGGAATGTGATGTGAAGGTTATACCAACATGATGGTGATGGTGATGGTGATGGTGGTTTTATATAGCACTTTCAATAAAACTCAAAGACGCTTTACAAGTCAACAAGTATTTGTAAATATTGTAAAAAGGTCCACCCAGGGACAGGAGTTGAAAATTAGCACAGGCTATAAATTCTTTATGCATCGCATCAGATGCAAACTTGTATTGTAACTATATTGACTGCATCGTCCCTGACAAATAAATGAATAAATAAACAAGGACAAACAAACGGACAAAAACAAAACACGCTAACAAACTAAACACATAATGGAAAGAGGTTATTGATTATGGATTGTAGGTGAGCTGAAACTAATTTTTTTGAGCTGTGTTTTGAATGTAGTTAAAGAGTCCAAGTTTGTGATATTAAGGGGAAGTGAGTTCCAGAGGGTGGGGGCAGCTATGGCAAAGGCTTGGTCCCCCAAGGTCCGGTGCTTGGATTTGGTGATGGATGTGAGGAGGGTGAGGGTGGAGGGTGGAGTCTGCAGAGCGGAGGCGGTGGTGCTGGAGGAGGTCTGTGAGGTATGGAGGGGCCACGTTATGGAGGGCTTTGTAGGTGATGAGCAGGACCTTGAAGTGGATGTGCTGTTGTATGGGGAGCCAGTGGAGTTTTTGGAGGACAGGGCTGATGTGGTCTCTGGAGTGGTTATGGGTGAGGAGAGGGGCGGCAGAATTTTGAACATTTTGCAGTGTTTGTAAATGGGAAGGGGAGTCCATAGAGGAGGCTATTGCAGCAGTCAAAGAATGAATGAGGGTTTCAGCAGCAGATGTGGAGAGGGAGAACGGAGGCGGGCGATGTTCCCCGGTGAAAAAAGGTGGTTTTGGTGATATGACGGATGTGGATGAAATGAGAGTGTTGGGTCAAAGATGATGCCAAGGTTTCTGATCTGAGGAGAGGGAGTGACTGTTTGACCATCGATTGAATAATAGAACAGATTTTTCCAGCCAGTGTGCCCCGGACTCTTTTTGCCTAACTTACCTGTCAACAGCAAGGCATCAGCTCTCATAAGTTGATCTCCCATCGTCTGTGTGGAGCAGCTGACTGCACACTTCTTCCTACCTATCTGACCCAGTCAAGCTCTCACTTCCTCTGTATTTTTGCAAAAAACTACCGGTATACTTGTTTCAAAACTCTATTGTAGTCGTAGGCCAAGATTCTTCATTCTTCGTCTGTACTCTGTAGTTGAAGTGTAGGACATTTTGATCTTAGTCCAAAGATCGTCCTCAGCGAATAAAGACCTAAACACACTCGTGGGTCTCTTAAGAGTAAACCAGAAGGAGGAGTTAACCTATAAGCCCTCCTCTCTTGGAACTAAAGGTTGGAAAACATCTTAGCCTATTCATACTTAATTTTGCCCGTTACATCTGTATTGTCTCACCCTGGGCTAACTTCTAAGGCTGTTGACACTTCCCTATGGCCCTGCTCCGCCCAGTAGTCCAGGCTCATTAGCATGACATTTTAGAGGTTAACTCCTTCTGTTTTGCTCTTAAGAGACCCACGAGCGTGTTTAAATCTTTATTCGCTGAGGAAGATCTTTGGACTAAGATTGAAACGTCCGACACTTCAACTACAGTACAGATGAAGACTGAAGAATCTTTGCCTACGATGGACAACTCCTGCACGACTGAGAACTTGCAGTCTATATTGTAATATTTTGCCTATCACACAACTTCCATTATTAATACACTGTTTTTGATGGGCTCTGTCTAAACTCTGTTGTGCAGGTGTGGGCTGTACAGCAGGAACTCCTGAACACAGAGGAGCAGCTACAGCAGCTGACGGCACTGAGGGACGAACACACAGTACAATAACACAGAGGAGCAGCTACAGCAGCTGACGGCACTGAGGGACGAACACACAGTACAATAACACAGAGGAGCAGCTACAGCAGCTGAAGGCACTGAGGGAGGAGCACACAGTACAATAACACAGAGGAGCAGCTACAGCAGCTGACGGCACTGAGGGACGAACACACCGTACAATAACACAGAGGAGCAGCTACAGCAGCGGACGGCACTGAGGGAGGAGCACAGTGCACACAGTACAATAACTGTGTATTATTCATGTACTGTATGTGCAGCAGACCATGTATTTATACCATAACCTTCTGTGAGCTCTTCCCCACAAGGACGTGTACGAGTGATGTGCAGGTCCAGGGTTTTTGTCAAACTGCATGTAAGACATTGTTAAACCAATATATAACACATTATAATATATGAGCAGCCTGAATTAGGGCTGGGCCAAAAAATCATATCGCCATTTTCTTTTGTTTAAATCACAATTTCGATTTTCTCACAATTCATGTGTATATTGTCTTTAAAAGCAACTAAAGGCATCTCGGGGTTCCCACTCTACCTGGAAACCTTGAAAACCTGGAAAGTTACCTGATTTGTTTTCTAGTCATGGAAAACGCATGGGAAATTGACAAAAATGTCAAATGTTCTGGAAAGACATATTTTGTCCTTGAAAATATTTCTCTATCCTCATCAGACATCAGAGCAGCTATTTCTGGTCCAGAACAGACTAGATTACTGACCACTGCCTGCTGTGTACTAACAAGGTAATTACTCCAAACTGTCCATGTAATTCCAAGATATTTACACTCCTGTTACTGTAATTACATACCTGGTATTAACAAGGTAATTACAAAGTACTCAATACTCTACGATGGACAACTCCTATAGTATACAGTAAATACTTTGTAGTTACCTTGGTATAGTAGTGGTCCAAACTTGAAAATAACTATGTTATTACAGTGTTATTGCACAAATAGGGCTGTAACTATCTTGGTATTACATGGAAAGTTTGGAGTAATTACCAAGTGTAATTATTTCCAAATTTTCCCAGGGGAGGACTCCCGAACCCCTCATTTTACCATACGCTTTACATGTCTAACCTCAATTCTTTTCAGACCTAAAAGCTATAGGCTTTAGCCATTATTAGATCTCATTCACAGGGGGCGCTGGTGAGTCAGGAGGACAGAGAGGAATGTGAAATACAAAATCACAATGTTTTTGTTTATTTTCGCACTGTCATGGAAAATCCTGTGAATTACCTGGAAAATTATTTCAAGTAAAGAGTGGGAACCCAGCATCTGCTTCTTCCTGGTTTTAGACCTGGTGATGTAATGGTTTAATGAATAATGAATAATCTTTATTGACATTGCAACAAGTACAACAAAACTTTTGTAGTCCAGTTGGTGTATTCCAAAAAAAAAAAGACACATTACAGAATCATCAGTTACATTAGGCCTATGGTCGGTTACATTTGACAGCATTCAGTGGCAACTGCTCTTGGATAAAAACTGTTCTTCAATCTATTTGTCCTGGTCTTAATGGGCCTGTACCTACTGCCTGAAGGTAGTAATTGAAAGAGGGAGTGCCTTTTTTTGTGTTCAGGGCAGATTGGCAGCACCCACAGGATCAGCCTCTGTGTGTGATTGTGGAGGCTTATTTATATCTATTTATTGAAGCGTGTTTGATTGAAGGGCAGTGAGCCGTCGTACTTCCTCATTCAGACCAACTGCTCGCTTCAGCGAGAGCTGGCTCCTCCTTTAACCTGCGCTAATCGCTTCAGACGCAGGTTAAAACGCTCATACGGTCACATTGCGCCGCTCAATTCGCGTGAACGCCAACGCTGAAATTAATGCGCGTCATCGTACGTTCACATAGGCTTCACATGGAAGTTGGCCGCGTGGTCGCGTTAGGTGTGTAGGCACCTTAAGTCTTACTTAAGACCTGTTACATAGTTTTGACATGCTTCCCGACATGCAGGGCCGGCCCTAGCCAATTTGGTGCCCTAGGCAAGATTGAACTTTGGTGCCCCCCTAAAACAAAACAAAAAAACACCCCCAACCACCCCCTGTCCCTGAGCCTCCACGCCATTTCTTATACCATTTGATGGCTTTCGCACACTTGCACAAAGCCTGCCATGTGCACTGACGAAGCCTGATACTGGGCTCTGAAGCTTTTCAGGGGAGGAGGGCCCCACACACACAGAAATTGTGGGGGGTCTGCGGGGCCACCCCCAGGAATGTTTGTATAATTCAGATGTGTTTTCCTGCGTTCTGGTGCATTTTAGTTAATACATAGTAGTTTCAGATGGTCTTTTTGCTGTTGTCAAAAATGTGTTATAGCTTTTAGAATTATTTTTTAAGGGAGAAAAGAAATATATCCTGGGGCCCCTTTAAAATTGGGCAAATGCCCAGTTAACCCCCTTCATAGTTACGGCCCTGGGAATAAGTACTCATGGCCTCTTGTTTTAGAGATTATACAATGATTTAGAATGTATTAATCCACTTAAAGTATAGTGAGAAATTTGTAACTAAATCACGTTATTGACACATCTGTTGATCAGCTGCAGGAGAACCAAGTCTGTGAATATAAGGAATCAAAAAAAAAAAACTGACTGAAAACTTGAGAAGAGAGGAGCCTTTGTAAAGACTACACAGTTCATACAGTCATTATTTTCTCTGTATAAACTGTTGAAAAACAGCATCACATTCAGTTTAATCCAGACGAGAGGTTCTGACAGCGCTGAGGAGAGGGGTGGAGCTACAGCTGAAGAGGGGGCAGAGCTACAGTTGTGTCGCCTGCAGTAGAGGGTGCACTTCTGACATGAATGTTTAAACTACTAAATTTCACCGCGATGTTGCAAAACTCCCCGGAGACGCAGGAGAAGAGCAGGGCTCATTTAAAAGCTTTAGACATCTAGTTTTCAACTCAACAGACCTGTTGCTATCACCTTTGGTTCCAAAGTTATGTGCAAAAGTCCGTGATTTGTAGTATTTTTTTTTAAGTGCAATTTGGCGCCCCCTCCAGCAGATGGCACCCTAGGCAGCTGCCTGGGTCGCCTATGCCTAGGGCTGGCCCTGCCCTCATGCTTTAGTCCTGGAATAATCCTGGTTCAGTCTGTGATATTGTCCAGTTTTAGACTTGATTTAGACACAGTTTTCTCTTGGTTTATTTTTGTCTTTGGGCTTAGACCCGGTTTAGTCCTGGTTATAATCCAGGGTAATCATCATCGGTGGCGCAAGTAGTAGAGCGGGTCGTCTTGTAATCGGAGGGTTAGCGGTTCGATCCCCGCAGGTGCACACTGTCGTTGTGTCCTTGGGCAAGACACTTCACCCACCTTGCCTCCAGTGTCTGCGTACACTGGTGTATGAATGAGAGTGTGAATGGGTGAGTGGTTCCTTGATGTAAAGCACTTTGAGTGCCTAAAGCAGGTAGAAAAGCGCTATATAAATGTGACCATTTATTATTTATTTATTTAGTCCTTTTAGTTTGGTCCTGGTTTAGACCTTTATTTCAGTCTCTGCTTTAGTCTGGTTTACCTCTTGTCTCTGTTTAATCCAGATTCAGTCCGTGATATTGTCTGATTTTATACCAGGTTTAAACCCCTTTTCTCCTGATTTTGTTCTGGTTTAACCCTGAGAGTAGAAGCAACAAGTGGAGAAAGTGTGAGTATTTGAGCTCAGAGCTGCGTTAAACAAACACTGAGATACAATATCATGATGTTCCAAAACAAGTCATGGAGATTAGATCACGATTCGATTTTTCATATCGCCCGGCCAGCCCTAGTCAGAATGAAGCTAAAGGTGCATAAAAGTAGCC
This sequence comes from Lesueurigobius sanzi, assembly GCA_900303255.1. Lineage (NCBI taxonomy): Eukaryota > Metazoa > Chordata > Actinopteri > Gobiiformes > Gobiidae > Lesueurigobius > Lesueurigobius sanzi. The sequence continues at coordinate 1,671 of OMNZ01047437.1, read as the reverse complement.
TAAAACTAGTATCAAGATGAAAATAGTTGTCTGTAAGTGTTATCTGAATCACAAGCTGCAAGCCGCTGTTTGTTTCATGAAAATCCGCCTTATAATGACATCAAAACACAGCCGAAGAGATGTTGCAATCAGACACGTACGTACCTGCCCCAACCCTCCCCGAGAAATCAAGATTGCCCGACATTAAAGGTGCATTATGTAACTTTTTAAGTGAAAAACAACTTGATATTAGTGCACCTTTGCTTTCCATCACAGCGGCCTCTATGGCGCTCCAGAATCAAATGTTTTTACAGCTTCGTACCAGAAACTTACCAGAAAGCCTAAAACCTGTTGATTGATCCTGGGGCATGATAGAGGCCGCTGTGATGGAAAGCAAAGGGGCCATGCTGCACCCATACAGCCACCGGGTCAAGGTTTTTTTCTCATAGTGCACCTTTAGAAAAAGAAAAACTATATGTGGTGATTGCGATGTTCCTGTCATGTTGCGTACCGTGACTTTGGTAGGCAACATGATAATAAATAATAATAGTTCTATGATTGGCAAAAAACAACAGCAATGACTCCTGTATGGGGACATGTGGCTTTATTTAGGAAGACAAGCATCACTTTCTACAAAGGTATTGTTGTATTTGTGGATATATTGATGCAATACAGTGGCCTGAATGTTTTTGTTTGTTAGTGAGGTAAAAATTACTGTCATTGCCAAATAAAGTATTTATTAATATATTATGGTAAGACACGTTTCTTTTCAGAAAAGCCATGTATTGTATGTCTAAAGAGATTTAAGTGACATACTGTGCTGGGTTGAAAAATACTGAAGCGTATCGCATCCAGTGATGTTAATTAGTGTCCAGATGAATGTTATATATATATATATATTAGGGTGCATCAAATTTACATGGTGAAATTTTATTTCCAAAATATCAATTTGGCTGGCATTTAATTTTGTTCCTTTTCATATACAAATGACTTTTGCAAAGTTTTGTGGAAATCCATTGAGATTTAGGGGTACCAGCTCACACGTGGACTTGTGAAATGTGCAAATGTGCAATTTTTGGTCTATTTGCCAAAACGTTGATCCAGAAAGGTTAAACAAGGTGAACTTTTATACAGATACATGTTCTATAGGATAACTCAAGCAAAGTTAGTTTGTTTGCTCTTTGGGTAACTTTGGGAATTTCTTAGAATTCACCTTTCAAGATTCTTCATTTATGACAGCTTATAGACAAATCAATGAAGGGCAATAGGACATGTTCGCGTGGCCTGTTGACCTGCCTTGTGCATTGGATCCACACCAAAACTTTACGGGTTCTAGGTTGATCAATGCCTCACACCTGTATCAAGTCTATTCAAAATCTATTTTATAGGTTGTGCAATTCTGGTCCAAATCAGATCAAGGACAGACATGCCAGCCGTGTCAGGTTATGGCAAAAATGGTGCACAAGTCTATTTTTGGGCATTTTGAGTTATTCAGATTCAGTGTAGTCTCCAAGCTTTTCCAACAATGTGTACCAACAATGTGTAACAACAATCTGCTAATATTTGAAGAAGTTGTGGCCATTTGAAGGTAGGCACTCAAAGAACCTCAAAGCTGAGAAATCTGCCTGTAAAGATCGAGACGTTCTCACATCTCTGCTGCTGGGAGAGACAATAGAGAGAGCTAGAGAGAGC
>OMNZ01047433.1:101938-113336 GCA_900303255.1 Lesueurigobius sanzi | reverse complement strand
CTAGGGCGCATGACCGAATTGCACTCGGGATGCCAAAGGAGAAATGAGAAACCCGAGCTGGCCGCAAAGAGTTGCTTTTTTATGACGGCAGCCTCGTAAACTGTCTGGCAGGGCACATGTCCAAGGGCTTGTAATGTCTGCTGTTTGACAAACTCAGAAGGGGGAAAAAAAAAAAAGCTTTGGTGATTTTTCCCCCTCAATAGTTAAGTAAAATCAAATCAAAAAGCGAGCGCAATTTCAAAATACGGTTGTGCAAACTTTTTTTTTCCCACAGGCTCGCTCGCTACGCTAACATCAACATCTGATTCGGACGATACCGCTTCGCGCTGATGGCTACCTTTATGAAGTAAGAAAAACATTATTTTTGCCGCCGCTCGTTTCATGTCCGAGGAGATACCGATAGCGCTGAGCGAAGTAAGTGATGCAACCTGGGGAAAGAGGATCTGCCATATTACCGCGGACGAAAGACGTGTTATCTGTCCGCGTTTTGAAGCTTCAGAGGCTACCGCTGCTGCTGCTGCTGCTGCTGCTGATGGGATCTAGCTCCAATAAGGCCCATTTATATAAGAAAAAGGCCTACCATGTGTGCGCTTTGAAGATATCTAAAGTGGTTAATGCATAAAGGCGGAGGCGGGGAAGTACTGGGGATGTGTACTCGAGTAACAACGACAAAAGGGTGGCATATTACGTGGAGCAGGAAGGATCTCATTTTGGGTCTTTTGGGTTTTGGGTCTTTGTGAAAGCAACCAGAGACGTTTTCCCTGATCTGACCTCGATAATTTGGCTTGTTTCGTGGCATTTCTGACTGTTTTTTAAGCTTTTGAACCCTACAGGTGCCATATTGGGCTCCTACGGGGTTGAAGAGGTTAAGATGATCTCGCTTGCAATAAGAAAAGTAACACTGAATTTGGATTTCGTCATTTAAGCAAATCTAGATAATCAATTCTTAAAATGATCGTAGGCAAAAATTCATGTAGCGGCAACTCAAATTGAATAGTTTTGAATGCCATTTTAATGCCCAAATACTACATTTTTAATCACAAATCAAGCACATATTTAACATTAATTCCCATATTCCCAACTTTTGACCAGAAATACAGTATGATTTCTGCCAAAACTCCGGTCTAGACCCTAATTTTTTTCATTTTTGACAACTTATGCTCTAAAATGAGTTGAGCAATGTCATGATTTTCCAAGAACTTTTGATTTAATGCCAGTTTCAATTCAATTTAACGCTTTTTAATGGCCAGACTTGAGCACGCTGTGGGTCTCTTAAGGCTAAACCAGAAGGAGGAGTAACCTCTAAGTCCCCTCCTCTCTTGGCACTTTTAGCGCCACGAGACGAGGGCCTACAATGGGGCAACTCCCGTACGACTGAGAACCTACACAGACGTCTTAAAATGACTCGAGTACAAATCTTTGGGTACTTTGCGCCTCCGCCCCCGCGATGAACACAATCACTTATGATCGGAAAAAGGGTGCGATGGAGGATGACGGTGAGACAAAATCTGGCATAAGCTGACACAGCTAGCTCTATTTTTCTTCCAATTTACGAAAGAACACACACATTATTTTTTTTTTTCTTTTAGCAAATCACAAAAAAAAAAAAACGAACTATTCTATTTCCCTGTCGATGAAGAAGCAAGTTAGGTGTGTTTACATTCAACTGAGTGGGGAAACAGAGGGGAGCAAGTGGGAGAAATCAAAAAAGGGGTAAAAGGAAGGAAGGGGAGGGAGGGAGGGGGGTAACAAAAGAAAATAAATTCAAAAAATTCATACTAGGATTTGGAACACAAACATTGAAAACATAAAATCATGGGGTTTAGAAATAAGGGTCTAGAACAGTATATACCTGTGTGTTCATATTTGTGTCTGAGAAGGGAACTGCTCTTCTGGAATGTTTTGTCGCACAAGTCACACGCGTACATACCACTTTCAGTCTTCTTGATCTTCTTCCGCGACAGACACGAGTCGCCGTCTGTCAAATCGTCCAGGCCGGACAAGTAATCGGGCGTGGCGTCCAGGAGGTCCCCCTTTTATTGAGGAGAGAGGGAGGGAGGGAGGGAGAGGGAGAGAGAGAGGGAGGGAAAGAGGGGAGAAAGAAATAGAGAGACAGAGAGAGAGAGAGAGAGAGAGAGAGAGAGAGATGTCAGTGGAGTATACGATCGGGAGATGGGTCGAATGAGGACGCAGTGCTGGGGGCAGGGTTTATGCCGGTAGCCCAAATTCTACATGTTCAATGCCAGAAATGCCACAAATTGGTGCGTATTTCATATTCATTTCCATATTCAATACAAATTTTGACACAACTGGCAACTTTTGAACAGAAATAGTGTATGATTTCTTTCCAAACAGCAGTACACTGCAAAAACTGATACCTTGATGAGTAAAATTAGCTTGAATTCAGAATATTTGACCTTACTCTGAACAACTTTGACTTGCCAAGTAAAATTCCTGTTATTCAGTGTATATAAGAGATGTCTAAGGTGCTTTTATTGGTAGATGCTAAGAGATATGTATTTGTATTATCATTTTATTTTTTAATATAGCACTATTATTAAGGAGCCCACACACTAGAGGACACACACACACACACACATATGAGGAGCCCCACCACAGATCATGCCATGAGAGAAAGTTTTTATTGAGCCACGCCTCCTCAGACTAAATATCTGGCTAAAAATCCTCTAGTGTGTGTCCAGCTTTGCCTGTTTTTGCAGAACTGCTACTCTTCTTGAGCACATTTTTCGGACTATCCCTGCACCCCCCTGTGTGATCCTGCCTTAAGAGCTGTTGTAGCTAAAGCTGGCCACACACTAGAGGATTTTAGGCCAGATTTTTACTCTTTCTGAGTCTGAGGAGGCGTGGCTCAATAAAAACTTTCTCTCATGGCATGATCTGTGGTGGGACTCCTCATGTGTGTGTGTGTGTGTCCTCATGTCTGTCCTTAAGTGGGTGTGGTCTGTGATTTAAAATCCTGTAGTGTGTGGCCAGCTTAAGTGAATTTCCCCATTGTGAGATCAATAAAGAACTATCTTATCTTAAAGTGTTAACTTTGGCAGCCCTAGTTTTAAACCAAAAAGAAGAGCTTCACAAGACATGGTTTTCACTTCAGACTGTTCAAAAACCATTTCAGGTCATGACCTAATGAAGCTCATTGAGAAAATGCCAAAAGAAACAAGAGCAAAAAAAAGTGGAAAAAGAGCAACGAGCTATTCTAGAATCTAGAATATAAGAAAGTATTTTGAGTTTATTTTAATTTCCGACATAAATCCATGTGTTCATCCATAGTTTGATGCGTTCAATGAGAGTCATACAACGTAAATAGTCTTGAAAACAACATAAAAAGTGACCCCAAACCTTTGAGCGATGGTGTATGATGAATAAAATGTATTGATATTATTATATGTTTGTATAAATATAGCGCATGGTTAAAAAGGTGGGCTTTACGCTCGGTGCCACCTGCTATCAACTTATTTACCAACATCATGAACGCAAAAAAGCCTTTTGCAAAAGCACCTGGAGCACAGCAGATACTGAACTTTCCTCTGGTCAAATTGACAACTGAATAATAATGAATATCTTGAATTGAATTGTGTTAGGAATCCAGCTGAATCCACTTACACTTTACATGAGCTCAAACATAGGAATAATACAGGAACAAGACAAATGTTATATTATTTCCTATCATTCTCGATTGAAAACAACATGGATTTGAGAAATGAGGTCAATAACAAAGTAAACAAAGCACATACTGTACTCATTATTAATCCAGATTATTATTTGCTGGATATATATTGATGTTACGAATGTGTTTTTACAGTGAGTTTCCAGGATTGTTTGCACACTGTAAAATATGATAATCTAAACAAGGCAGATGACATTTACTTTAGCGATTTCAGTGATCATTTCAGTCGGTTTGGTCTAGTACTTTTTTCAGATTTTTTGTAACTAAACCTTTCTTTAAAATGTAAAAGTGAATTCATCTTATTTTAAGTCTTATTCCTGTTTGTTCCATTGGCGTTGGCATTTTCGTCTTGTCTTAGACTCGTCCAAACTGCTCACATTCAACATGAAGGAGCATCATTTTATCCATTTTATAGTTTAAGGCGAGACAAGTGAATAGGAAAACAAATTAAATTGAATGATAACAATTTGAAAGTGTTGCTGTGTTTTACAAACATAAATATGAGAAAAAAATGTATTTCAAGTTTTCAATCAATTTATGTTTTTATGTAAAAATTAGGCAATTTATGTGTAAAATTGCCTATATTTTCAGTGATGAAATCAAAATAATGGATAATTCCAGATTTAAATGTATGATTTTATTTTGTTTATATATTATTTATAAACATCGGTTCAGAGGGGATTTTGGATATCTTCTGTTCGTGTTTGAATGAACTAGTTATTAGTGAATAAATCTGTAAAATTTCAAATTTCGTCCTTTTTTTCTGGTTTAAAACTCAATAAATCCAGCTAGGAATTAACTATTGGTAAAATCCCTCTGAACAAACCTTTAAAATATTTCTCAGTGAAAGTCTAGAAAGTTTGGAGTCTGTAGGAGCTGCTAAAGTGGAGATGTTGTCGCCGCAATGTGAGAAAAAATTGAAGTTGCAATCCCATACAGTAGTTCTATGGAGAAACATTCAATCTGTGAATAATTACACTCCTTATTGTAAATATTAGGTCATTTATTTGTTTCCAGGTGAAAATATAAATGTTAAGAGAGCTGTTAAGATATATATATATATGTGTTAAGAGAGCTGGCCCAAAACCTGATTTTTTTTTAAGTAGTTTTGTCTGCAGAGTCTCCCATTAGGATGATTTCCCCCTTAGTTTTGAAGGTACTAGTCTGGAAAGTTTTGGGATATATATTAAAATAAAACAAATAAATGAATGTAATAAATGAATAAAAATACATTAAAATTAATTGATGAATAAATAAAATAGATTAATATGATAAAAAGGACACTCAGTTGACTTGAATTAGTTACGTATATGTAACAAGATGCTGAACTGCCATTTAAGAATTCGGGAAAGTTAAAAAAATACATATACAAAATTGAAGTCTCTTAATTTTTTCCAGAGCTGTATATAGTACAGTATATTGTTAACAATCCCCCATCGACCCTTTCTTTCCCCTCCCTTCATGTACTTCCCACAGCCCTCAGTCATGGCTCTGCGGCCGCTCTCCCTGCGCCTGACGTGCATTAGCTTACATTATCAACCCACTGGACAAAAATCTCTATTACGAAGATTAGCCTCAAACGCGGCTCTGCGCAGAACAATATCGGGACATTTAGAGGGACACGGCGCTCGGGTAATAATTCAGATCATATGGTGCACCTTAATGGCTAATATTGCTCCTGCTTTAATGAATATGTGCTGAGATAATGCGGGGGCCACTATCACTCGGCAATCAATTTGAACTAAACGCCCGTAGCTGTATTTTTAAAAATCTAATTTAATAACTTAGAATAGGAAACATTATTAGCACTTTTTCATCAGAAAGGTTGGCTCCATGTTAAACAGCCTTCAGCGCTCGGTGTAATGAACAAGGGCTGCATTTATTAATGGCGCCGCGGCTCGTTTGGTCCGCTCCTCGTCTCCGACGCGCCGGAGTTTCAGACAAGTGCAGCGCTCGCAGGCTCACCTTAACTATTCCCGCACCGCGCTTCATGTTTATTTCATGCGTTTGTGACTGTTCAGGCCCGGGCTGGGACTGCTCTGGCACCGACAATCATGAGCTAAAGTAGGGATGCTTAAAAAGGCAAATAGGACCTCATGATTTTTAGATCCTTCCATTCTTTTCTGTCATTTTAGTCATAAACGTGGAATTCAAACACAGTAAGAAGTCTGGATCAGTGTGATGAGGAAAGGAGAGCCTAAACTGTAGTAGTAGTAGTAGTAGTAGTAATAGTAGTATGTTCCCTCCCTGGCCGCTCTAAAACAGCTGTTTCATTTACCTGGAAGCCCGGTTTCCGCTGGTACTTTCTTCTATGCTGTATCTCCGCAAAGGTGGCCGCCCCCGCTGCGTACGTGTAGGCCATGTGCGGTAGGAAGCCCATCTGATCCATGCCCGGGTAGGCCCGCAGCCCCGGGATGCTGGCCTGCATGGGGGGCATGAATGTGGCCGGGGGGAACGCGCTCTGAGGGGGCAGTGACGTGTACAAGGGTTTGCCAGCGAATGGGTTAATGCCGAAAATAGGGCTAGTGCTTTTCTCTAAGTTTCCATTGGTGGCGGCGGAGAATTCCTTTTTGAGATAGGCCAAGTTGAGTGGCTCTTCGAAGTGCTCTCGGGGCGAGGGGATGCTGCTGTGGTCCATAGTGATGCTGTTGATTTTGGGTCTGCTCTTGACAGTCAGTGCATGCTTGGGCTCCTTCATGAGCCGGGGCAGAGACAGGTCCAGCGGCTCGGCCTGCAGGTCCTCTGAAGTCAGGCTGTTGGGAGTGTAGGAGCTGCTGTGGGAGTGCTTGGAGGACGTGGAGGACAGATTGAGGGGGGAGGGGGTGTTGCTGCGGGAGTGGTCCAGCTTGTCTCCGCGGGCTTTGGCACTGCCGCTGAACTGGTGGTTCTTTAGATGTCTTAGAGGGTTGTCACAGTTGTTGACGTTGTTGTGGAGCTCGGCGATGGAGGGGGACGTGATGCGGTCAGTAGCTTTCAGTAGAGACACCGGTGACTGAGCCACAGAGTCTTTATGAGGGGTGTGCATATCAGCCTGGTGCCTGTGCTCCAGCGGGGGCGTCCTGGTGCCATACTGGTACATCTTCCGCTGCTCGAACCACTCTTTGACAAATTCCTGAGGGAGACCCACTGCTATGGAAATCTTAAGCAGCTCCTCTGAGTTTGGTTCCATGTTCATGGCAAAGTATGCCTTTAGCACAGACATGTGGTCCCTGTAAAGATTAAGGGGAGCGGGGAGAACCTTTTCCGACAGAAGGGAGGGGGATAAGTGGCTGTTCTTCTCCAGAAACAGGCCTGGTTTGTTGGCCATCAGGTTCTCCGTGGGCTGCAGCACGGCTTTGATCTCTTCATTCATCTTACAAAGGTAACGCTCGTGCTGATGTAAGGGGATGGGCCCGGCGAAGGTCTCTTTGCAGTATTGGCAAGCGTATGGTGTAAACATGTTTTCCTGCACCTTGTCATCCACACCTCCGTCGAGCATGTGGTTGGATTTCTCCCGTTTGATATTGCTAATCTGTCTCTTTGAGTCCGTGGTCAGGCTCTGGAGGCAGGCTTTGGCTTCGTTCACTTTCTCTAACGTGTAGTCGATAATACTTTTGGTGGCGCCGTTGTGGTTGACCAGCGGGAGTCCCATCGGGTTACCTGCCTGCTTCTGCTCCTCCATCTGAGACCCCAGCTCCTTCATGTAGGCCTTGAGTCTCGACAGCTCCTCTGGTTTGCAGTCCATTTTCTGCCGGCACACTGTGTTGTCCACAATTTGGAGGACCTTCTGCACTTCACTCAGATTGTTGACGAGGGGACCGGGGTATCCCAGCAGGGGCGAGTCCAGCCCGGCCATGGCCAGGTGCTGCAGCGGGCTCTGGGCTGTGGAGTTGTGGTGGACACCCATGGGACTGTTACCACCCATCCCTCCGTTCATGAAGGGGCTCGGCCCTCCGAAACCGTGCGACGCCATCATCATCTTGTAGTCGTTGAAGTCCAGTGGTTCCGTTTTGATGCTCAGGTGGTGGTTGTTGGATTCGGGGTGGCCCAGGGGCTTGCCGTTCTCCAGCTTCTGCCGTAGCTGGGTGATGGCGGTGTTGGTGGGCGAGGAGGACGCCGACGTGGGGGACGAGCCAGTCTTCATGTTGGCCCGCATGCGTCCGTTCACAGCGATCAGGCCGATGCACTTTTTGCTGCTGATGTGGGAGCTGTAGGAGCCCGAGTGGGAGAAGCGCTTCTTGCAGTTGGGGCACTCGTACGGTTTCTCACCTGGAAGAGCAAAGAGGCAATTGTCAAATTCGGCAAGATGTACGTATTGTGCAAGATTATAGAATTGAATTGATCGAAATGGATTGTCTTTAAGATGAGATAAGAGAAGATATGATAGTTCTTTATTGATCTCACGATGGAGAAATACACTTGTTACTAGGGCTGAAACAACTCATCGATTAATCGTCAAATAATCAATTATAGAAATAGTTGTCAACTATTTTAGTAATTGATTCATCGTTTCTGGGATATACATACTCAGACAGAGTAAGATTTACTTCAAAATTGTGTATTTTTTGTGAAAAATCTACGTCATCTCTCAGACATTGGTTATAAAGGCATTGCAAAAAGCTCTGATTGTTCCAAGTATGAGAGCAGAATGAGGACTCCCGCTCTCTCACGTTCACAATCCAAGACTGAATTTTAGAGGTTCTTAGCTTTCAAATGGGGAATGACATGTGAAACTTGTACCAAGAGCATCCCACAGACATTACCTTTAAGTTTAAGTCACTTTAGGGGGGATCACACAGAGGGGGTGCAAAAAAGTCAGGGGAAAAAACGTGCCATCAAGAAGAAAGTAAGTTTGCAAAAAACAGGTAATAATGTAGGCGTTTGTCTAGAAAACAAGTCCGATTAGGTTCATAAGGTCTTAAGTAACGGTGCTAGTTTCTTTTTCTCATAGCCAGGCCTGTGTGTTTATTTTTACCAACAGGAAAACAGCACCGAAAACTGCTTGTAGTGGCAGGACTGAGGAAGAAGAAGCAGCCGAAACTGTACAGGTAAAAGTAAACACACAGATCTGGCTGTAAGAAAAAGAAACTAGCATTTTTTTTTACAAGCTTATCTTAAAGACAGAACAATTTTTCACGGTTGAACATGAAATATTGAAACACAATATTGGTTTTAAAAAGATGCTGAAAACACATATCCTCAATGGTGGAATGGTATAAGCCAATTGAGCAAAGGATATTCTTGCGCCTGACATTAAAGATGCACTTTATCAACTGTACAGTATGATCTTTGTTAAATGTTGATGGATTTAGTTTGAAATGATCTGTCCTTGTGGTGTTGAGGAACAGGACTTGATGTATTCTGTATGTATATATTTATAACTAATGTTGATGTCTAGGTAAAGACTAAAGGGGATCCTATAATAAACAATAAACATGTCCAGGAGCATTAACCTTTTGGGAGAAGTAGTTTCTGACAAAAATCTCCTGGATCTGATTAATTGAACCGCGTATGTTTAATTATCAGATATTGAATTGATATAATTTAATAATGAATTACGATTTTTTTAAATTTAATATTTTTTATTTTTTTATTTTAGGCACATTCTTATTTATTTAATCACATCTTTGTTTTTTCACAGTAATCTTAATTGTGAAAAAAAAAAAAATCCAAGGAAAATTATCTTTCCGTCTAAATCATGAAAAAATATGTATAAATATAAACAAAGTGAAAAAAAAAAAATCCCAAACGAAGTGGTTGCCTAATTCGACCAAGCGCTGGCAGCAACCAACACTATCAGCTGCATTTCTGTTCACACTTTTTTTACAAATATTTCACTTGGCAGACTCATTGATGAACAGCAGAGTTCGGAGTGCACCTAACAGCAGCGCGGCTCCAAAATAAACCGCGCTGGAATTCCTGCTGCATCCAGGGACCCCCCCCCCCCCCCCCCCCCCCCCCCCCCCCCCCCCCCCCCCCCCCCCCCCCCCCCCCCCCCCCCCCCCCCCCCCGCACCCTCCCTCCGCCCCGAATCCTCCGGTTTTCTCACTCACCGCTGTGGATCCGGAGGTGTTCTTTCAGATGGTGCTTGTATTTGAACGCCTTGCCACACTCGGTGCATTTGAACTTGCGGTTGCCAGCTGCTTGGTTTAACAGTTGGTGCTGCGGAGGGAGAGAGGGAGCGAAAAAAAACAAGCGGAGTTAGGAGACGGGAAAGGAGGACGAGAAAAAAAGCTCAAAGTTCAGTAAATAATCACTACTGGTCGGCATGACAACAAGTAACAAAATGGCTGCGCGCGCCAGCGAAGCATCTTGGCGCTCCCGCTCGCACCTTCATCGAGACAGCGCGACGATAACAGAGAGAATGAGTACCTTTTAATTTCCTGGCTCGCTCCGCAAATGAGGCCGGCCTTTGGAATTTGGCGTCAGAAGAAAAGCCTTTTTTTTTTTTTTTTTTTTTGATTTTCCCCTTCATTAGAGCCACTGATCACATCTACTTTTCATTAATTTGGGCCTAATCACTGAAGGTACCCCCTCGTAATGTCCGGCCCGCATACCTGTGCCCGCGCTTCAATTAAAGCAGCTTTTTGGACTCTGTCTGGTGATTACGAGCTTTTATCATCCCCGTCGTCAGGGGAGCCCTCGGTGGCCTCGGTTCGCTGTTCAAAGTTGGTGACAAAGTGTTCATGTTGGATCTAAAAAAATCTTTCGCGCCGCAGGAAGTGATCTAGAAATGCCCAACGTTTTCTTGAAATCATTTGTTTACATCATAGGTGAACATGGTTAATCTTAGTGTCCACACATTTGGCAGAGCTCAGGAACGACGGTGGAAGTGAAATTAAAATAAATTATGTTGTTTGACAATAAAATGAGGCTGCAATGAATTTCCCCCTGAAAAAAACACACATTTTCCCGCAAAAAGGCCTTTTCCCTCCCTGTGGTGGAGCAAATAACAACAGAAATGGATAATCCCACATCAGCTGTCACTAATTTGTAACTTTGGAATATTTTTCTGTGTAAAACACCGTATCTGAAAGCGCAGGGCCATTATTGGGGACTATAGGACTTAAGAGGTTAAACTGAGTATATTTGCATTTGATTTGAGGTAAGTCAATTATCTGACATCGGAACAACTATTTTGAACTTAGTTTGGCCTTTAATATTTGATAATAAATCTAATTGAAAGTTGTTTTCCTTCCACTGCTAGAGTTCTTTGCTTAACAAGAAAGAAGTACTCAAATGAATGTAAAATATTCCTGATTCCAGACATAATTTATCAAGATATCACGTTTTGCAGTCCAGCCATACGCTACACTGCAAAAAGTGATGTCTTGATGAGTGAAATTTGCTTGAATTCAGAATATTTGACTTTATTTTGACTAGTTTTGACTTGGCAAGGAAAATTATTATTATTATTAGGAAAAGTATTGTAGCACATAAATTAACAAAACACAACTTCTTGCCCTAAAAAGTAGATACAAAATCTAAATTTACATGGATTTAACTGATCAAGATATGAATTTTTGCTGTGTAAACTCATTTTCATTTCATATTTTATTGCATCTGTCGTGTAAAAGAAACATTTTCTAAATTGGTTCTATTTTGAGTAGAAGTTAAGAGGACATTCATATACTTTGAAACATCATGATTGTACATTTCTTACAAGGCTTGTTTGGAGCCGATCCACAGAAGAAACCAGCAATTTGTTTAAAATGATTTCCATACGCATTA
>OMNZ01047433.1:74347-97096 GCA_900303255.1 Lesueurigobius sanzi | reverse complement strand
TACACTTCCCATGTATTACCAAGATAGTTACCACTACATACTATGTACTAAAGGATAACTACTTAAAATGATATTTATTACAGAAATAGGGGTGCAACTATCTTGGTTTTAAATGGAAAGTATTGAGTATTTATTTTGCAGTTATTACAGAGTAATTACAGTAATAGGAGTGTACATATATTGGTATTACATGGAAGGTTTAGAGTAATTACAGTAATAGGAGTGTACATATGAAGAGTTCATTTGCAAAAACAGATATCTCCGGTTTTCATTTTTTACAATATAGTTTACGATATTCATCACTGTGCTCTACATGGGGCACCAGTGGAAGTAAAGTTGAATCAATTTGATCCATAACAAGTGTCTTCATATTTCTGATTCACTAAAATAGATCTGGTCATTAAAAACACACCTAGACAAAGATACAATTACAAGCATACATTGATTTTTGTCAATGGCACTTATCTGTTTTTGCAAATAAACTCTTCATATATTGGTATTACATGGAAGGTTTAGAGTAATTACCTTGTTAGTACACAGTATGTAGTGGTCAGTAATCTAAAGTGTTTTTTATCACTATTGATAATTTAGTACTACATACTTAATTTCAGTATAAATGAATGAATAAAAGCAGATGTCAAAGGTGGCGCCTGGCATCGCACCTTCGCACCCACATATCTTCCCTCGGTTGATTTTACCCGCCTTGCCTGCTTTCACATCCTAATTTAATATCGCACGTGTGATTATACCCGCTGTCTCATTGAATAAATCTCTATTATGTCAACCGCAGAATGCCAAGATGCAAAGCCGAACATTATCGAGTTTAAAATCAGACAAATGCGCCCCCGGCCCGCGTCTCACCTGATCCCTGGCAGGTTTGTGGGTGGCCATATGGCGCTCCAGCTGAGTGCGGTAAGCGAACGTGTAGTTGCACAGGGGGCAGGCGAAGTTCTCCTCGTTCTTCTCATGGCGGTACTTGATGTGCTCCTTCAGCGATGTCAAGCGCTTGTACCCGCGGTCGCAGTAGGGGCAGGTCAACAGTTGGGCGAAGGCATCTGGCGTTCCAGGTGGTAGGTCTGTGCGGGGGAGACAGTGGGGAAGGGGGGAAAGGGGAAGGGAAAGCGGGCCAAAAGGTCAGCAAAATCAATGGCAGCTAATGGGCCGGCTGCCCAGAGTGGTATGGGAGTTATGAGTGCAATCTGCTCCTCATGAGGGACACAGTGTTGGGCTGGCATCCACTGTGACCCCCCACCCCCCCATATCCCGCACACAAACGGCAAAATACACTATATCTACAGGAGCTACAATGGCTAGTCATTGTCCTTTTGGGTTTGTCTATGTAACAACGGAGCGCTTTGCCAAATCGACTATTTTGGTGGTGCGTAAGGAGGGTTAAAGGCCTTATACTTGTTTGTTTACAAAAAAATGAGTGTTAGTTGTGGTTTAAACTAAATTGTAAGTTTCCAATTCCACATTTCTCCACAGGGAAAAGCATGTTTCATAGCTTTCAGGGAGCAATGCTTGACAGTAATGTAAACAACAACAACAATTAGCCTGATAGTTCACAATAGAGAAGGCTTTATAATCAGAAGCACATTGCACAGGTTTTTTTTAATGCCATTTTAAAGCCCAAATACAATTTGTTTAATGTTACAAACGCCACAAATCAGTCCATATTTAATATTAATTTCCATATTCAATAGAACATTTGATACAACGGACAACTTTTGACCAGAAATACAGTATGATTTCCGCCAAAACTCCAGTCTAGACCCTCATTTTTGTATTATGCTGAAAAATTAGCTGAGCAATGTCATTATTTTCCAAGAACTTTTGATTTAAAGCCAGTTTGAATTCTATTTAATGGCATTCAAGGCTTTATTTTTGACACAATTCATTTAATGACTTTTAATGCCCCGCAGAAACCCTGTTGCACAAAGCTCTTCTTTCATAAGCGTCTGTTTTGCAATATACTGAATGAAAACACAGATTTTATCCGACTACTAGAGTAAAATTAGGAATTTAATGGTAGTGGTAGTGTTGAAAAGTGGTATTTTCAACAATGAAGTACCACAACTTTTTGTCTCCAAACAAATACGGTCTATAATCTGAATTGAAGCCATTGAACTTGCACACACACACACACACACACACACACACACACACACACACTCTGCCCACACACACACTGCCCACACCCCCTCGCACAGTTGCGCAGCCTTTCATTCAGAGCCACCCCAAAGGATCAGTTTACTGCAAATAGTAAGACCAACACATGATGCCTAGTCAATGAACTGCATACCTTACTCATATAGGCTTCCCTAGGCATTGCTTCTGTCTGCCAACTTGGAGCACATCTCACCATCTAATCACCTTCTGGTTCTGGAGTTATTGTAAATATATTATATATAAGGCCAGATTGGTCATACTTATGTTCGGAATTGGCATACACACGTTTTTTTGTTTAGACAATTGAGCAGTAGCACAATTTGGGATGAACGGTTTTAGAAAGGGGTCTAATTGAGTTCTGACAAGTATTGATATTTTAATGTTCATTTTTTATGTGCTAAATAAACTCAAGAAACTAAAAGGATGATGTTTTGAAGTTAAAACTGCTCAAATTAAGAATATCTTACCTTAATTTTAGTTATTTGGATTTGCTAAGTCAATCTGCCAGTGAAAAAATGTTTTGCACCTAAATTGAGAAAAACCTCCAAGGAAATTTAGATTTTTTGATGTTGTTTTGAATGCGATTCGATGTGTTTTCTCTCCCACTGGCACATTTGACATACCTACTCCAATCAAAGGCAGTGCAGTGTTGAAATAATGATTTTTTACATTGTTATCGCCATTTTCAAGGCAGTTTTCACGAGTGTTTTTTTTCCTCATACCGCGCGGCCCGAGTATAGCATGTCACACGCAGGCAGTAATAATGAAAGCTTAGACACAGCCATCTACACTTTCCCCTCTTGCATTAGCGTGTCTCCCTGCCACACATTCGCGGGGCCTGAGTCAGAGCGGCTCTCCTGAGGGCGAGGTGCGCGATCTGATTTCAGGCCCCTGCCCAGCTGTTGCTCGGGGCTGTAGGTAAACACTGAGGCATCCGGCCCGGTCTGTGGGAGCCACAGCTGCCCGCGCGTGTCACCGGGGCCTGTCCACGAGCAGGAACGACCACACCAACACCACTGCGCTGACTGCTCATTGTACTCTTTTCATTAAGGCTCGCACGGGGCTTAAAATGCACTATATCGCAAACACAATCGTCACTACTGAAATCTAATTAGCGCAATTACTGTTCAGAACGGCAAAACTCTCTGCCATCATCATCTATATGACAAATATTTACTTTGGTTAAGTCTACATCGCAATGCTTTATTAATTCTAACATATCATTGTCTAATTAATTTTTCTTCCTTCCTGAATGTGCCTCCCAACGAACTAATTGTTGGACTTTCGGCTGTCATGTCGCCAGAGCTACATAATTAGTTTGTTAAAGCTGTTTTTTTTTTTTAAGTGTGCCTTTACCTTTTTCATATTTGTAGCATATTAATATTAGATTTTAATGATGTTTTGAACCATTAGAATACACAAGAGGTTTCCCAACACTGGGCTGTGATTCGAAAGTAGGTCACCGTGGATTTAAGTAAGAAAATATAGCAAAATCTAGCAACAGAACGGTAGCATTTGCATCTAACATGATATGCAGTGGGTTCAGGAAGTATCCATTGACTAATGTATATCACACTAGAGCAGGGGTCTCCAACCTTTCTTACCTTGCCAGCTACTTTTGCGTAACAAAAATGGCAGCGAGCTACTTAGACTTCAAAGAAACATGTGTAACTAGGCCTCTAGGAGTCAAGACAATTACAGTAGTTTCCGCTTTCTACTTGGCTATGTTTGGAGATATTTTGCTCAGAACAACAAAAATGCATCTAAATTGTGACTCATCGAGCGTATGTAGAAGTGTATTGGCGAGCTACTTGGAGAGGCCTGGCTCCCGAGCTACTGGTTGGAGATCCCTGCACTAGAGCATAATAAAATAGACAATTGAAAACGTACTAAAGCCACCACGGTATTTAAAGCAAGTCATTTTAGTTTTCTCGTACCGTTCTCCTCTGGGCCAGCAGCCTCCGGAGTGCCCAGGCGGGACAGCTCTTCAGGGGCCTCTGGGTAGATGATGGCGGTGTCCCCCCTCTGGAGGTATTCGGCGATGCTCTCCACGTGACTGTTGCCCTCGTCCAGCTTCCGTTTGGAGAAGAAGTCCTCGAACTCTGAAGTGCAATCCATGCTATTGACTGGAATGGGGTGAGAGGGGAGTCGGGGAAAGAGTTCGGGTGAGTAAAAGACTTGAAAAGCAAAACTGTGGGAGATTCTTTTGGTATCGCTTTACCTTAAGTGCACACTATACGGCAAAAAGAAATCTTAAGATGTGTAAAATAAGTAAAAATAAATCATTTGTTGCAATGTATCTACTTAGTTTTCCACTTCTCGTACCAGTAGCTTTTGGTCAAGTGACGCCACATGAGGACTTTGTCAAAATTCATGCTATTTTGCTTTTAATTATTAGTTACTAAGGCAATGATTATACTTTTTCACTTGAGTCTGTTGGATTTCCTCCATCAGGCACTTGAGTGAGTGACAGGCGGATTTAACCAATCACAGAGTAACTCACAAAACAAGTAGACACGTCTGGTTATCTCTCAAGGATGTATAAGGGGCTAAGCATACAAGGATCGAATTTTAATAAGTATTGGGACGTTGGCTTTAGGAACATTTTGAAATACATTGTGTATGAAGTCTGATAGTGGGGACATCTTAGTTTGAACACTACGGCTTCCAAAAAATGATGGCTGCACTTTGAGGAAAAAATCCTCCAAATTACTGGGTTTGCTCGTCACGCTATGGCAACGGAGAGAGAAAAAAAAAACCTGCAACCCAATCCGGGCGCTTGATAAATGTGCCACTAGGAGCTGCATTCGTAAGAAAACATCCCTGACCTAATTTATTTGTGACATAGAATCCGATGGCGAAGCTTAAGACTGTAGAATCAGCGGCCAAATACAGGCACGGCGTAATCACTGTCTCCACTTTCACATGAAGGGTCAATCACCAGCGCGGCTTATGTTGATGCTGTGTCGGACAGATTACCAAGGCCAAACCACAAACTGGCACAAAGCAGAGAGGAGAGAAAAGCCCTGCCATAGCACACAGGAATATATCTTAAGCTCGCCAAAGTGCTGAGGCCACACAATGCCTTTTTTTTCCTCAAATAATTTCCCCCCTTCTCTTCAGGAGAACTCTTTAAGCTGTGGGCTGGAGATAGCTGCCTCAGAGAAAGCAAACATAGAGAGCTAAAGAGCAGGGGCGGCTTTAAAACAATGATAGTCTAATAGAAATTAGTGTGTTGGAAGATTTGGTAACACGAAACGAGATCAACGTTCCGGCTTTGCTAAACTGACCGAACCATTTACAATTGTTCAATTTGTTGGGGTGTCCTTCTTAAGAGCTGGAAATGGTCTGTTCCACCGTTAGAAATTCAGTCCAAACACTAACACATAAGACTCATTCAGATCATTTCAGTGCTCCAACTCCGCATGAGATTGCACAGGCCAAAACACCTTCGAAATCTCATCGAATTTCCACTTCCCATCCCACTTCCCGCACACACACAACCTGAGCAAACTCGCGTGTGCGTTTAACCACGTTCCAGCCCCAAAAAGTGACATCTCATCAGCGCTCATCTCGCTTAATTAGGCCTTTTACAGCGCGGCCAAGGTGAGTTTAAGGGCCATTTGTTAGGCCGTCACGATTGCCGCGCTCCAATTTGCGAAAGGTCAAGGTAGCAGATATTCGGCTGTCAAAGATGGCACGGAAATGTCATCCGTGCCAATGCGTCACGTTTGTAACAGTGATCGCATCGTTTACAGCATCCTTATTAGGCACTCCTGTTTATTCAAAACCCGAGGCTAATTGCGCGGGCCTCCGATCGGGAGTACGGTCGCGCCGTGTCATGTACGGATGAGCGACTGGGACTCCTCTGACAAAAGAATATCGGGTGTTTTTGTTGCGGGACCGGCGAAAGGAGGAAATCACCTGGATACAAGAAGCTTTACCGCCAAAAACGTGCTCCAACTGCTCAAGTCTCTAAATGGAATCGCATGTGTGGGATTGTCTTCTATGAGCGGGCAGAATTCGAAACATTTGGGAAGCAGCTTGGGGTTTTTGAGAGAAGTGGAAAAGGAGACATGTAGTTTCTGGTTTGGTGTACGAACTTGGGGGAAGCAGAGCACACGCCTGACATACGACTTCTACATAGGTCTTCAAAACTACATGCTCAAACCAGGAGAAGACTAGAGGAAGTCAGTCTTTCGGAGGGGGGAGGGTTGACTTTAGTTCACTACAACAGTGTCCTATAAGCTGGTTGTCATGGAGTCCAGTGATATCGTGGAGGGGGGTGTGCAGCTGCAAATCAGCTTAGTCGGCTTTAATGAGAAATGGCAGGTGGTTTTGGTTCCTCTAGGAGTGACAAGACACTCCACACTTGGAACAAGACTAAATACACAGTGTAAAGCCATTGGGAATCTAGTTATTTGAATTTAGAGTAATATCTAGTGTTTTTTTGCCAAGAAAATGCAGTAAAAGGTCCTGGAACTAACTTACAAAACTTGATGTTATGCTTGCAAGTGACTCACAAGGAGATCACAAGTTAAAGGCAATGTTGCAATCAAGTGTTTGCAAACTGTAGCTAAGGAAGCGAGCACAAAAAGTCATATGAAAAGTAGACAGCTGTGAGTGATCTGGTGAGACATACCTGTATCAACTCTTTCAACTCCCAATTACAATAGTCACAGTTAAAATATGGAAGACTCAAGCAAAACTGACTCACAAGAACTCCAAAAACGGAAACCATTAGACAGAAATGACTTGTAATTTGTCTGTACTGGAGTGTGTTGTATTGTACTATATTGTGGGGAATTTAAAAAGCACACAGCAGCGCTTACCTGTACCATTTCCAACTGCTTGTAATGGGCCGTCAGATCCCAGGGCGTCGAAATCATCCTTCATTTCATCTGCACAGAGGAGACAGAACAAGCACGTCAGGAGATGCAGTCCCAATTGCTTTCCTTGCGACTAAAACTCGTACATCTCTTTTTTTTTTTTTTTTGGTAAGCTAAGTTACTTTAGTTCCGTTTCATGGGGAGGTATGCAGAGGCCGCAGTGAAGCTTGAGCCACAGCTTAGTTGGCCATGTTTAATGAACGCTATCATCGTTGCCAGACTGTGACTTGTTTACCTTTAACATGACAACAAGCAGCGCGAGGGGGGGTTGGGGGTTTGGCGCAGAGGGAGCACGAATGGTCTAAAACAACGTGATTAAATACAGCAATGCGCCTTTTCCACCTGAACAATCACAGGGCCACGGCGAGCAAGAGCATTACCACCCGGCTGCGGCATGCATCAACACGCCGCTGCTATCGTACATCATTTGGAACTGTTTTGTTTTGTTTTTTTTGCTTAAAGCTGTTTTTAATGCGAAGGTATAGCGGAGAAGAGAGAGGATGGGAGCTATAGAGCCTGGCCGCAAAACTATAAAGATCTTTTTTAACCACAAATGGAACAGCGCAAATGCTTGGCAGAGGCAGGGAGGGAGAGGGTAACCTCATTGGTCTGGATAAACCTCAGATGGGAGGCGCTCTCAGGGAAAGAGATGCCAGATTAAGACAAAGACAGTTGATAACACGGCTTACTGTGATCACGGTCAAGTAGTAGTAGTTGTTTGTTTATTATCTATGGGGTTACGCGACTTTATGGAGGGTTTTGCAAAGTTAAAATATTGATTCCATCCTCTTTGCCAGGACAAGCCCAGAGGGGAATCTTTTATTTATTTATTTTTTTCAGTGACGGGGGATAAATGCACAGACACGAGGAGAACATGTAACGCCACAGAAAGAAAGGCTCCATCTGGCCCAAGATTAAACCCAGGACGTTCATGCTGTGAGGACAGAGCGCTAACCGTTGCGCCACCATTCTGTTCCGCCGTCTCCCACAAATGTCATGCTAAGCTAACAAGTTGTTTTCACCCTTATTTAAGCTGCCGCTGCTTCTAGAAATGTCTTTAAAACAGCTATTATGTGCTATACCGATACTCTGCCTCTACACAGGTTTGCAGGTGCCGTCCCGCCATCGTTACTTTTATGGCTTTCCGTACGCTTCAATGTCAGACCAAAGATTTCCACCAAATTTTTAAGAGGGTCCCATAGCAGTGGTTCGGGACGCCAATCGGGATAATGGCCTGGCACAGGTGAGGCGCCGTAAATAACCGGTGTGGACAGGCTCGTAAACAGGAATCTGCACTCGCAGGGCGGGCACGGGGGGGAAACACTGGGCCCTCCTCCTGGCTCCGCTAACAAATTCAATCAAGGTACTTTCCCAGAACACAGGGGTTTGCAATCTCTGAGAGGGAATTGTGCATCTGCTGCTCCTGCAAAAGGGGTTATCACACAAGAGGGACATTGCTTCGTTTATGTTCAGGAATGGGTGACAATGAGGTACGGCAGACTTTACTGTCCCCGTAGGAGACTCTGACCTCTGCGTTTCAACCCAACCTTCAATGCTGCGGAGGTACCAGTCTCTTTATCGAGAAACCGCGACCTTCTAGCTACGAGGCCACCGTAAAAACATTCTTTGGGGGATCACAGCTTTGAAATTTGAAAGAATGTCAATTGTCTCTTGTAGCATCTTTCACACCTCTTTGGAAAGCAGTTTCTAGGTCTCCAGATGCAGCGGAGGCCTGTCCCTTTATACAAGTCTATAAGAGCTTACTTTGGAGTCATGAGAGGGAAGGGTGGGTGTATTGTTGATCATATTGTCTTCCTGCTTACATTACGCCCAGGGCAAGAGCCATTCTCCCTTTGTGTTTTATGGAACGCTCGAGACGTAAGAGTTGCGGGATGCTTTCAGATGCTTGCAATCCTTGGGTTACGCGAAATTAAAGATTTGGCTCTTGTGGCGATATGATAAATACCCCTGTCAATGGCTTCGGAGAATAATGACAAGCTCCCTCCACATACAACCACGTCCTACTTTAACTTTCCCCAAGTTTTTTTTTTTTTTTTCTTTTCACTTCAAGAACATTTGCACCACCAAAGAGCATCTCAAACCACAACCCCAGAGCACATAAACGGCATAAATTAAGCGGTGACAAAATAAACAGATTGAAAATAACCTTACGCCACAAACAGTTATGAGGATGGAGACGAGGTGCCGGAGTGTCCTCCTCCTAGGCACCATGTTTGCGTTGGGTAATCAAATTTGGCCGCATAGTTTGGGTGTGATGCAAAAAGGGGGAGAGGGGGAATCGCGCGGAGGGATTTAGCGAGCCGGCTCTCTGTCCGTGTTTACCTTGGAGAACTTTTGTTATCTGTGGCTAGGAGAGCACGTATAGAGCAGAGGACGCTTCCAGCAGGAGGTAGGCTAACACCACTTACTTATACCGCTATGAGAGACGGAGAGTGGCACAGAGGCGAACGTCATGCCAAGAAAAAATCAAACGAAAACAAGGTAGAGTACAAGAGGGATCTGGTTACGTATTGGTGAACCACAAGTATGCCCTATTCTTAGTCATGGAAAGACTATTGGAGGAGCGTCCGAGGAGTTGTGTTTTGGCTGCAGTAAATCACACGGGAGCCAAGGCGGTTAGGTACACAGCGTTTTGAAAGAGCAGGAGGAGGGAGGTCGGAGCCCAGGGGGGTGTCCACGTCCAGGATACCTCCACATGCAGTCATCATTCCACCTATTTTCACAGCGCACCGGAGCTGTTTGGGTAGAAAACATTCCCATTTTTACGGCCGGTCACCGCAGAACCAGGCGCTTTCAAGTTCCGCCCCGCTGCAGTCGGGCTCATTTGTCTTGCTATACACTGGGACAAGTCAAATACCTTTTGGAAATGAGATGCGTTTGGGATTTGGAGCTTTGTTTCAACTTTCGTTTTGTTTACGTTCTTGTAATTCTCCCTTTAAGGCGACGCGCTATGATTTACTCGGGTGTGTTAACAGACTTTTTGACGTCTCAGCGGTGTTTTATGTTTTAATTTGCGGGCATGGAAAACAGCTCGACGGTATATTTTGTGACATCATCTTCTGCAACAGCATGTTTTGACTCCAAACATGTATGAATGAAACCCAACATAACTTCAAGGATTATTAGTGTTATTATAGCATATTATGAGGCCTTTAATCATCAGAGCCCAGCTATGTTTGCAAATCTTAAAGGCCCTGTACCCAATTTTATACTAGTATAGGGTGACCAGATTTACCAAATTATGAATTGGGACACAAATTTGAAATCTTTGAAGTGTTTTTTTTTTTTTTATTTCCTGTATTTGATATGGATTTTCCTAGTCGTGGAATGAAATAGTTGTATCCTGTCAGTAAATTGTAAAAGTAGATCATTATGAAAGCTTTTTTTCTCTCAAGAACTAGCAGCCATGTTTTTTGTTTTTGTTAGTGTTATTACTACAAAATGTACAAACAATGAAAGAAAAAACAATCAGATATAGGACCTTTAACGCCTACAACAATGGAGATTTCTACTTTGTAATTGGGATGTACATGCTCCAAAGACATTGATTTTCAAGCAAAATGTGTTGCTTTGGGGTCAAAATTGGCCAAAAACTGGGACACCTGGGACAGATCTGGTGTGAAACTGGGACAAAACCATGATTTTGGAGAAAGTCATGGGGACGTGGGACAAAGGGCTTAAAACTGGGACTGCCCCGGGTAAACTGGGACATCTGGTCACCCTGTGCTAGTAGTGAAATTACATGTTTTAATCCTCCTTCAGTACATTGTTTATGCAGTGGTTTGTGGAAAAATCATCAATAAATAAACAGTCTACACCCTGAAAGTTGTGAAACAGGCTTATAAACTCATCCCTGTGAAGAATTGGGATGTTAAATGTGTAAGGAATGTCGGTAAGGAGTGTCAACCAGTAACCAAGTAACTTCCACTTTCTTTGTTGCAAAAACAATCAGGTACAGGGCCTTTAAGCATTTTTACAATTTCTTTTCTAACACAAAATGAAAATGAAAAGCCTGAACACATTTGCTGTGTTAGAAATCTGACGAAACCACCAACAGAACTTTTTACTAAGTGAGAATTGAGCCAATCCACGTCCGCTGCCAATAAGCCCACAACCTGATGACATAAAGCCTCGCCCCGCCCTCGAGAGCCGCTTTTAAAGGGCGAAAAGGGAGAGTGCAGGTGATTTATTTGAAAACGTCTGTCAGTTGATAATGATGTCATGTTTTTTCTCCCCCGTTTCCCCAGCACATCACGTTCGGGCCGCCGTGGGATTGAGGAATGTCAAGGACGGCTCCAGACAGCGCTCCGATTGTGTGCCCTGCAATCAACAGTGCCCGAGATACAACTTTTCTTTGTTCTTTTCGCTGTGAGTCACACACTTGGTCAGCTACGATCATCCCATTAAAAGGGCTAATACTACGCTCAGCTCGCTTCTTGAGCTCGTAGGCTACACTTTGTTGGCAATGACCCTGACACGCGACACTGAAAGTTCTACGTTTCGACTCATCCCCGTCAAGAGTTTAGTCAGGAATGTGCGAGGGAAGTTCAGGAGGGAGAGACTGGACCGGGCCGGTCAGATTTTCGAATTAGCCTGGATAACACGGGGGCCTTTAATGTTGACCGCGCACCCCTGTCCTTTCAACCTGTGTAAGTACTCATAGGAGCGGATCACTGGAGAGGAGGAGTGTGTCAGGGGTGGGGCGCGAACTTATCTCAGACCCGAGTTATGTGCTGAGGTATCACTGCAGACACTTAGGCACCGAGGAGGAAGGAAAAAAAAGAAAAAGAAAAGAAAGGAAAGGCTGGGAAACGCAGCAGCCGCAAAGATTGGGAAAGAGACTCCCAAACGCTCTAATGAACTTGACTTGCTCGGCGAAATATGTCAGACGCTTTATCACACAAGAAGCATATTATCTGGGATTGCTACATAGTTGAATTACAGACATTATGGCACCGCGGGTCTTTATCAAATAAACAATTACCGTATGCAACGACAGCTTGTTTATCCTTTATCTTGATTTATTTACCGAAGTGTCTCTCCTCCTCGCGCCCCTCCTCTTAAAGGCCCCCGACGGATTATTTAGGAGAATGTTGATCCCCGCTAAGTTTTTTACCCCCCCCTCCATCCCTAATAAATGTGCAATTTTCCCCCGTATTAAAATTTAAGACTCCCGAATGCTCCCTGCTTTCTCGCCACTGTGCACAGCTAGTTCATTAGCAAAAATGAATAGCAAAGGCCGGCTCATTTAAATAGGCTGTCTTACATGACTTCTCGCCGTACTCTGTTCCTGTCACATGCTTCCAAGAATCATTGACTCTTATTATACATGTAAATGGCTATCATAAAAATAAAAATTTCATTTAAGATTGTTAATGACTTTTTGCAGCAGTCTGGCTTCCTTTAATGATTATACCCTGCCCCTAATTAAAAGTATTTATCTTTCAAGCATCCGTGACTGCGGCGGAGGCAGGCACAAGCGCCCAACAAGACAATAAAGATCGGCTTTGACAAACACCGAGTCCCGCTCAGTGCCGAGAGGTTTGGGACGCACGCTTTTAAGGCCGTATTTCAAATGTGTTTCGCCACATTGTTAGAATAAAAAGCCTGGGATGGGTGGGACGTTTTGCCTTGCGGCGGATGGGGTTGGCACTTTCTCCTCACAGCAAGAAGGTCGTGGGTTGAATTACCAGGTCAGGTCGGGCCTTTCGGTGTGAAATTTGACCTGCGCTTGTTTAAACAAATTTGACGCGGCGCAATAGATTGTAGAGCGGGTCGTCTCATAACCGGAAGGACAGAGGTTCGAATCCCGGCTACCGCATGTGCATGTTGCTGTTGTGTCCTTGGGCAAGACACTTCACCCACCTTGCCTAGCGTTTTGAGCAGCTTTTGCCTCTTAATTGCTTTAGACAGTTTACATACCATTTTACTTTTTTGGGCATTTTTCATAGAATATGAATGATTAGTGGCTGTGCAAAGCCATTTATTGTCAAAGAACCAAGTTTACTCTTTTGAAATCATAATGAAACAGAAACTACTCAAATGTCCCTGATATAACTCCAACAACTGCCAGGAAAATTGTCCAGGAGCAAAGAAAAACTCACTTCAGCTGAAATACAGGACTCTCTGACAAAATTGTGTGCTTGTTTCAAGAGGCACAATATGTAAACTTTTGATCAGGGACATTTGGTTAGTTTCTAGTTGAAAAGCATAAACAAACAGATTTTTTGACAATAAATTTCTTCCACTAACCATGAGTGAAAGAAAGGTTTTTGTGTTATCATTCATATTCTATATGAAATGCATAACTTTTGAGCACAACTGCATATGTATATATTTAATAATTATATTTTGTTGTTAGTACTGCACTTAAGGAAAGCTTTAGTTCAGCAGGTGCTCTTGTAAAGCGCTGCACAAATAAAGGTTGATTGATTGATGTGCAATTAGCTATGCTCTGGGTCAAGGGTGTAAAATACGGGGGGGATAGGGGGGTTATAACCCCTCCAATATTTAAACCTGACTAAGTTAACCCCCCAAAATTTTTGTCCAAACAATAGGGGGCTCAGTTTCGACCCCCCCAATATTCGATCAAAAGTCACTCCCTTGCTCTGGGTAAACGTTTAAATATGGCTATCTGCTTCTTGACACCGCGCTGCCATTGGCTGAATCTGCCTGCCTGTCACTATTACCGACCAATAGGAGGCTATTACAATACGGTATAGCATCATCTGGCCTGTTCCACTTCAGCTACAGCAGAAAGCGTATTAGAGCTCCTCTGCATTTACAACTTTTTGGCACCTCTCTTCAATACGTGTTTTCCTTTCTGCACTTTGCAACAGTAAAACATTTTCTCTTATTTTCCGAGGTTATACATAAATGTAAATAAGTTTGTGTTGTCTGGCTCAGGGTAGGACTTTGTGTAAGCGTGAACCAACTGGTGTCCTCCGCTCGCAAAGAAACTGTTTACGACTGAGCGGCAAGCGGCGGCGGCGGCTCCTCCGGCAGACCTGGCTACAGCCCTGTTTGCAGAGCGCTCGCCGAGGTTTGCCTAAGTGTGCGCGGGCACCAGATGGGAGGGCCTTACCGCCGCAGAGCAAGCACCGGAGCCAGGATGAGCACACAGCTTCCAAGTTTGCTCGGGTGGACACTTTGTGACTGACAGTATCACCTGAACCATCGGAAATCTGCATGAGATTCTCACAAAAAATATAGTTTTTTTTTTTGTTTTCGGATTTTTCCATTGTACCATACAACTAATTTGATCATTTTGAAAGGAATGGCTGATTACAACTCTGACGGGAACCCCTAACCATCCTTATATCTAATTTATATTCCAATGTTAACCCTTCATCCTCCAATATCACTATCAAAGTAAAGGACAGATACACTTGAATTAACTAGATTAAAAAAGGCTAATTTTACATTTTACTCTGGGGGATCCTGAATTATTGGTCTGGTGATTGTGAGGAACCCATAGTGCAAAGATTGACTCTTGTCTAAGAAAAAAACTATTCCAAACTGCCCTGGTTTCTAGAGAAAAACAAAAAACCAAGGCACTCCTCCCACAACACTCATTCTCTATGTACATTTTCAAAAAAAAAAAGGCTTTATTTTGCTGGGCTAAAGCATATTTGAATCATTTAAAACAAATTGCTGGTTTCTTCCCCACGTTTCGGGTCCAAAGGCTTTCTCAAGAAGTCCACCCTGGTTTCTACTTTGAACAGGGTTTCCGCAGGGCATTAAAAAGCATTGTCAAAAATAAGGCCTTAAATGTCATTAAAGGGGCACTATGCAACTTTTTAAGTGAAAAATAAAATCCTGATATTTGTGCATATTTCACATTTTAGCGACCCAGTGGCTGTATGTGTGCAGCGTGGCACCTTTACTTTCCATCACAGCAGCTTTAATGACGCTCCAGGATCTATTGTTTTTAGGAGTTTTATAGAAACGGACCAGAAACCCTAAAAACATTTGATCCTGGAGCGTCATAGAGGCCACTGTGATGGAAAGTAAAGGCTCCACACTGCACCCACACAGCCACTGGGTCACTAAAAGGTCAAATATGCACAAATATCAGGAATTTATTTTTCACTCAAAAAGTTGCATAGTGCCCCTTTAAAAAACATGAAATAGAATTCAAACCGGCATTAAATCAAAAGTTATTTGAAAATAATGACATTGTTCAACTACTTTTACTCAGAAGTTTGGTAAAAATTAGGGTCTAGACTGCAGTTTTGGCAGAAATTATACACTATCTGTTGAAAAATTCTGTTGAAAATGAATATAGAAATGAATATTGAATACACACTGACTTGTGGCATTAAAGATGTTGTATTTGGGCATTAAAATGGCATTACATTTTCCCTGTTGAAATTTCAGCCAAATGTGTGAATGTGTATAAGTTGTAGTATTAAATTGTTAACAAAAAGTGTCCCAGCTTTAGCGGTCTAGATATCCTGTCACCAACAGATGATATGTCCTCTAGCCAGCCAGCCAACTGAGTCTCTAGTTTACCTATACCTATGTATTTGGAAGAAGAAAGCGAGGAAGAGTAATCGAAAGGCCTCTGCGTAGTGCTCATAATCATATTAAACATAGTGCCTTCTTTACTTTTGAGAATAGCTTGTTTTGGAACTCATCTTTGGATGTTCTTTCCATCATTCAGCGCAACAGATTGAAGATTTGGTCGCACAAACATTTATTGGACGCGGCATTAATCTTGCCGTTATTTGTCGTGCCATCGCGCTTATAGCCAAAAACTTTCTCAAAACACAAACTCCAAAGTGGATTTATTTATTTGCGTGTGTGCGCTTGCTGTCGTGGGACTCACCAGCGCCATCTACAGACGCGCTCAGCATGTCGTTGTCGGGCCAGATGTGCTCCACGCCGCTGTCTCGCATGTCGTCGTCCTCCTCCTCTTTGCCCAGCAGTCCGTGGCTTTCGATCCGCGGCGACGCTTCCGGGTTGGTGAGGCTCCCGGGGCTCCCCGTGCCGTTCAGCAAGGGGTCCTCTTCCGACACGGGCATCTTGTCGTCCTCCTCGGAGTCTGAGCCGGTCTCCACCACGTTCTCATAGTTCAGTGCTGCGAGGAGGAAAGGAGAGAACAAGAAAAAAACAAGGGGATTGAGTCTGTGTTTGAGGAAATGGTCGTTTTACAAGAGCTAGAAACCGCACCACAAAACCATCATAATTCACGTTTATATTATATGAAATGACACAGAAGTATTCCCAGAGCTGACAGTCAGGCGTCATTCTATAAGCAGTTTGGTGTTGAATGTTTTTAATGCGCACAGGCACGTGAAGTGGTTCAACGTGAAAGTTAAATGACAGAGAATTCTGACAAAAATATGGCTATGTTGTTTTGGAAATTGTGGTTGATTCCCAGATGAAAAAGGTCACCCCACATCACTGCTCGCTCCAAGGCGTGGGTGCGTTTTTTTGTGGGTTACACCCCAATTACAGCATCCACTCCTGGAATCTGCGCCGGGGCTGGCGGGCGGCGGACAGCTGGAGGGAGATGCGGCCAAAATAGCCACTAATTTTCAGTGGTGCTCACATGCCTGGGATGCCAACGAGCTGCACCTTTCAGGAGGGCTGTGCTCGCAGCATAGCCGTCACGTTTGAGATGCTCTGCATAGCACGTACAATATTACCAATGTGATTGCTATGCATACAAGAGGCTTAACCTATAGTCATTTAGATTATTCATCACATGTAGCATCTTCATGTTTGCCTCGCCACTGAACCATGAACACAAATGTCTTTTTCTGAACATATAGAGACATGACAGAAACCTGATGCGCACACGCTCTCACACACACACACACCAGCAACATTAGCAGGCCCCACAACACACCGGGCTCACACATATGCCTGCTTTGCCTAAAATAGACGCCTGTAAATAAGGCTGTGAACTCAATCAAAGGTGGCTGCGTGTAAATGAGTCCACCACGGGCAGGTTGTCGGTGAGGACTGGCGGTGCGCTGTGTAAATCGTGGCATAAAAGGACGTCAGAAGACTTATTGGTGGAGCGCAGATGGAGCGCTGGGCGAGCCAGGAACATGGCATCGCACTGGGACACACCTCATTGGCAGCATGTCCAAGAATGTTCTGTGGTAAGAGCCAATCACAAGGAGGCTCGTAGTGAAGAGGTGGAGGCTGTTTTATGTGAATTTATGTCTCACAGCCATAAAAAGGCTACAGCCAGCTCATAAGTCAGCAGTCTTTAGTAAAATCAACAGATTTATATCTAATAGCTCTGCGATGGCGTGTCCCCTTTATATTTGAACATAAATACAAACAGAATATGCAAAATGCCGTCTACTGTGACCATTGGAGACACTAATATTTCACCAGTGCAGGCCTCTGCACTTGAACTTTCTCAGAATCAAGAGGCAGATAAAGTCCATCCATGACATTTGTGCAAATGTTATACATATGAAAAGATAAGCCAGCACCCATCTCTTCCCAACACGTCTCGTACGATTGACCGGTCCACACTTGCCTTCAGCCAACAACTGCACAACAGGTGCAAATTAAAATGAAAACAGGGCTTTCAGACGTGGGAGGAGAGGTAGGGGGGCCTGTGGGGGCTGGGGGTCGCGTAGACAAGAGGGGCAGTGCGTGAGCGCGCTGACCTGCCTCGAATACCAATCGACGGAGGAAACAAAACCTTTTCAAGAGGTGTGATCACAAGGGTTTAGGCAAGTTCAGACTTAGTAATGCTCCTTAGAGATGACAAAAAGGCAGTGCAGGCTAGAGACCACGAGTGGAATGAGACGTTAAGATTCCTGGGTGGTCCGCTCCACTCGCACCTTCATCTGTTCCTCCACTCTCTGAGCTTATACACATCCGACCATGTTAGCACCTGTCTCACACTTCACAATTGGCTGAACGTTTAACAACCATCTCAGATTCATTTCCCTAATATGTAATAAGCACATCATGATTTAGGAATTCCCCTTTGTGCCCTGCCACCCCCAGGTTCTGAACCCCTCATAGCGCCGCTCCATCATGTCTGTGCCCCCTAACTTTCCAGGGAGGGGGCCACAGGAACAAAGGCCCGGAGGCTTGGGAAGCGATCAGCCCTTCCCTGTGAACCTGATCTCTGGTTCCAGACTCATTGATGGAAGTGCGGGGGCCACTGAATAAAATTATCTAAGGCTGGACAGGTTCTAAAGAGCCATTCTTTCTCCTGACACGGACAGAGGGAGCTTCTTTTTGTTTTTGCAACATGTGGCCCTGCCAAGTTACCTCTTCTGCAAACTTTAAAGCATCATTTTGACGTTCTCCTCTGATTCCTTGTCCACAACTTTGCGAACAAACCATGGCGCGGGGGCGTTGGAACTGTCTTCTGAAAGCTCCAGTCATCGCTGCACTCTCTTCCCAAACGTCAAGCGTCTCCTCCGCACTCGACGTATACCTCCAAGAAGGCGAAATGACAGTGGGGTGCTTGTCAAGTTGTAGCATTAACGTCAAAAATGTGCCATTGTTTAGGTGCCAGGGCTGACAAGAGCCTCTCCCTCTCCAAACGTCAAGCATCTATTGGTATTGTGCCGCGCAACAAAGTAATTCTAACCTACTAATATTTCGCAGGCAGTTATTTTGTCCCCCAAAGCCCGCTCCTAATCAGCCTTTTGTGCGGCAGAGGATTGGGAAAGACAAAAGATATTGTTTACTTCACAAATGCCTCAGCCTCAGTCTATTTTTCTTACCTTTAAGTGTCATCTTTGACAATAGCAATTACAGTTTTACAAGCTACCTGTTTGATATGGCGCTATTCACTCCCCCCATTTAAAGGTAAATAAAAGGGGTGCCTCTTTGACTGGAGTTGGGCAGATAATTAAAATGACACACGTAACTGCACAATTCGGGTTTAATATTGGGTTTTTAACTATCTGACATAACCCTTTCAAAGACCTGGCATTATCCTGTCACTCGGCGAAAGTACACAGTAGAGGAGTATTGTATATTGATTAGTACGGCTGGAAGCGGCGGCAGCCTCAGAGCCGGAGCCCGCGCCACTAAAGACTGCTTTGATGAAGATAAATAAAGAGAAAAACAATGTTGCAGGCAATACTTCAACGCTGACAGCTGGAATCCGCAGATACGAGGAGCTGTTGGAATTAATGTACTGTGCCCCCCCCAACTCCAAATCTCAGCTGATCGTATTTACAAAGTGGCAGGTCTGACACCGTGCGAGAAAGCAGGCGTGATCAAGAATGCCTTTAAAGTCGCTGCCATAATCGACTCCATTATGACTCTCTCTGATTTGGGTTTTTGACAACTGCTGTCGGGCCACATGCCGCAATTCAAAGACTCGCAGAAGTCGCTCGGAGAAAGCGCCGCCCGACTTTGATGTTGACCCGTACATCTGTTTAGCTAAGACTTTGGAATATACGCTACAGCTATGGCATGCCAGAGTGTGACTGTAAATAAAATGTGTGAATTCGTCTTTGTGGTGCTTATGAAAAAATTACACCGTGAAGACGAGGGAGGGAAGAGGAAAATCAAAGTATCGCCTGGCGCAGTCTTTCATAAATCTCCGGGAAGTGCGTCCTTGTGTTCTAAAGCGCGGGGCCTCTCGGATGAAAGTGCGCACCTGCCCTCTTGCACTTGGAAGAGCACTTTGCCGCGGTAACAGGTATAATCATATTTATTTAACAATCCCAACGACGCCTGTAGAGGAGCGGCGGCGGAGGAGTTGGCGCGGGGTTGGTTGGTTGGTTTTAGTGGTAGTAGTGGTGGTGGTGGTGGGGGGGGGTGTGTTGCGGAAGCCAGAGGAGCCGTGGCTGGTTTCGGAGCTGCAGAGGTGATGGCTGGAGGGGGGGACTGGCTAACACCCACGAAAGCTGCTCTCACGCTAACCCCGGCTGACTTTTTTAGCGGAGTGTCGAGGCTTAGCCCTAGGTGACACGCTCGGCCTCCTACGCGGATAATGAGCCAGGACAGCCTCCCTATTGGTCGGTAAGTGCCGGCGCTGGCTGCCCGTCTCCCGGATGTGGACGATATCACCTGGATGACCGCGGGGAGGCCGGCGTTTTTTTTGTTTTTTTTTTGTTTTTCTTTTCTGTTGCTTCTTTTTCTCTAACCGGCGAGGGGCTTGTGTGTGTGTGTGAGTAGGAGGGCATGAAAGGTGCTTCGCCGGGGCGCTGCCTCGTGGCTACAGCCAGCGCTAGCCGATCCGCGCGCTGACCTTTTGCCTGCCATTGTTCCTGTCTGTGAGAGTTTTTTAAGCAATTTGTTTTTCTATCTCTTGGCAAGCTCCCACCTAAGAACAGACTTTGCAACACTTCACTCCAGAAAGACTTTGGCAAGGTTGCAGCTAACTTAAATGGACTTTTTTCTCTCTCCTTGTAGTAAATTACAACATTGCACCGGTGTGTAACCTAAAATTTGCGCATGAGAACCAAGCCACCAGTATCTAATTAATGAACATGTCTCTTCACAAGGTTCACAATGCAAGTTTTGGCCCTAACATTACTGCAACTCTACTATTTCAGGGTTTATACAGGTAGCGGCAAGTCAAATTCAATGCTTTTTAAGGCCATTTTAAGGCCCAAATTAATTTTTTTTAAAGCTACAAACGCCACAAATCAGAACATATTTAACAGACAGACAACTTTTGACCAGAAATACAATATGATTTCTCCCAAAACTCCAGTCTAGACCCTATTTTTTGTATTTTTGACAAGCTTATGCTGTAAAATTAGTTTAGCAGTGGCATGATTTTCCAAAAACTTTTTAATGACTTTTAATGCTTTTTAATGCCCTGCGGAAACCCTGTATTTGTTCTTAAAATGACATATTTTTCAAACTCTCCAGCATTCTTTCATTTTTTTTCAACCATTCAACCAGGGAATGATTTCTCCATGTTTCCACAACATTCGTCAGTCGCCACAGAGCACACAAAGAAGTCCGGGCCGCCATGTTTGGATATTTTTCACTATCTTGTCCCAGTATAATGGTGAGATCGCGCACAAGGGCCAAATCGGGGCCAAGTCGGTGAAAGGACGGTGGCAGAGGGCAAACAAAAGCTCTGAAAGGGGAGGGAGTCGAGGGGAGGGGGGGGGGGGGGGGGGGGGGGGGGGGGGGGGGGGGGGGGGGGGGGGGGGGGGGGGGGGGGGGGGGGGGGGGGGGGGGGGGGAAGGGGGGAGGAGGAGGAGGAGGAGGAGGAGGAGGGGGGTATGGGGAGACGATGAATAGTGAAAACTCAGCGAAGTGTAAAGGCAACCTGGGACAGTGAGCCGTGTTGCCCTGGTCAGTGAGTGTGCAGGGGGAGGAGGAGGAGGAAGAGGGGGGAGGCAGGCTGACATACGGGCAAAAAGTTACAAGGCCAGATTGGTGTTATTTTTGATGACGTTGTTGTTGCAATATTAGAAGATGTTCAAAGTCATGATTTTCAAAATGTTTAGTTTGTTTTTTTTAAGTCTTTTGTAAGTATTTTGACACAATATGCTGAAACCTATTGGGCTGAAATGTTTTAGTACATCACAACAATGCCATATTTGCAAATGTATTACTTATTAATCAACAAACCCTCTCAAAAAGGTTGTATCACATAAAAGAGAACACACTACTTGACTAGGAAGAATGATGGACAGATTCATTACTCTAAATTTAAAGAAAAAAGCAGCAGATATTGCTCATTTGGGAATTTCCTGCTTTAATAAGTTGTTTGTCCCCTGTCCATGCTATCATCGCTGGTCTGTCTGAGAGGAGACCCCGGCTCTAATTCAATTAAAGTCTCATTTATTTGCCGGAGAGGCCCGAGAGGAGCAACAGGCGCAGGGTTCGGACTGGTGGGTGGGGGGTGCCTTTCTGGTGGGGGCCCAAAGGTTTGCTCAACAGCTCAGACAGGGCCCACCTTTGCCTGGATCAGGGGGTCCTGCCTGGATCCACCATCTGTGTAACCCCTCCCTCCCCCTGCCCTGCACACATGTTACAGCCTCCATGCCCCCCCCCTTCTCCCTCGACCCGCCAGCCCGCCCCGCACCGCACTCCCATCACACAAGCCAAAGGAGAAGAAAAAGGATGCACAAAAGCTTCCCCTGGCTGCCCCCAGGACTCCCAGGCCAGGAGAGTGGGAGGTGGGCTAGGTTGTGAGAAGCGGGTCGGGAGGGGGGTTGAAAAAGGAGGTTTAAGGTGCTGGAAAAGGTTTAAGCATTTTTTTTTTGTGTTCTTTTTTTCATTCCAGGTGCCACCCGGTGTTACCTTGGCACACGTTACGCCACAGGAAAGCGGGGAAAGAAACGGTTAAAATTAGAAAATTTAATTTATTTGATAATTTCCCAGAATAATTAGAGTTAATATGGGTTAATTAATATGCAAATCTCTGAGCAGATGTTCGGCAGCGCGGCTGAGCACGGCTGAGGAAAAACAGCCCCTTCTACTTTCTCCTGCCTGGTTTTGGCTGTCAGTTATTGGGCCGTAATTACTGTAACTAACCAAATACACACAGTGGAGGAAAAAAAAAAAAAAAAAGAAAAAACGCCACTGAACAGCTCCCAGGTTTGGAGTCTTCTCTCGCCGCTGCTTCTCACAGCACATAAAGAGAGACCATCGCTAATTTCCCCTCCACTATAGAGAGGCTTTTTACGCCGCGGGGCCAATGAATGCAGCGAGCACTTTAAAGTATTTGAAAATTTGCGGGGCTTTGTGTGCGCGCCGC